>JAEANM010014975.1:0-13791 GCA_017656035.1 Myanophis thanlyinensis
AGCAAATGAGCTCGAAATAGATCTATATTGGCCTCCCTGAATTTTTAAAATACCAGCAGAATAAACAATTGGCTAATTTCTGCCTCTTGTCTTTTTATCACTGCTACTGTCTCTAACCCATACAGCATAGCTGGTCTCACTACTGTCTTGTACACCTTTCCTTTGATTCTTACTGACACTCTACTGTCACATAACACTCCAGATACCTTTCTCCACCCATTCCAATCTGCCTGCACTTGCCTCTTCACATCTTTTCCACATTCCCTTTCACACTGGACTGTTGACTTCAAATACTTAAACTCCTGCACCTTCTTGACCTCAGACGCCTCTAGCCTCACTGTTCTACTTCCCACCCTCTTGTTCATACAGATGTATTCTGTCTTACTACAACTGACTTTCATTCCTCTTCTTTCAAGAGCAGACCTCTACCTTTTCAGGTGTTCCTCCACCTGCTCTCTGCTCTTACTACAGATCACAATGTCATCCGCAAACATTATTGTCCATGTGGATTCCTGTCTGACCTCATCTGTCAGCCTGTCCATCACCATAGCAAACAAGAAGGGACTCAGAGTTGATCCTTGATGCAGTCCCACCTCCACCTTGAATTCTTGTCTGACCTACAGCACATCTCACTACTGTTGTACTTTACTCATACATATCCTGAACTACTCTGACATACTTCTCTGCCACTCCTGACATCCTCATACAGTAGGATAGTTCCTCTCTCGGCACTCTGTCATATGCTTTCTCTAAATCCACAAAGACGCAATGCAGGTCCTTCTGACCATCTTTATACTTCTCTATTAACATACTCAGGGCAAAAATTGCATCAGTAGTGCTTTTTCTGGGCATGAAACCATATTGCTACTCACAGATATCCACTTCCTTTCTTAGCCAAGTGTCCACTACTCTTACGCATAGCTTCATTGTGTGGCTCATCAACTTTATACCTCTGTAGTTGCTACCACTCTGCACATCACCCTTGTTCTTAAAGATTGGCACTAGAACACTTCTCCTCCATTCCTCAGGCATCTTCTCACTCTCTAAAATCCTGTTGAACAAACTAGATAGAAACTTAACTGCTGTCTCTCCTAGATACTTCCACACCTACACAGGTATGTCATCCAAACCAACAGTCTTTCCACTTTTCATTCTCCTCAGAGCCTTCCTCACCTCATCCTTTCTCATCTTTGCTACTTCCTGCTCTACAATATTCACCTCTTTCCCCTCTTCTTCCCCTCTCATTTTTGTCATTAATCAGTTCCTCAAAGTACTCCTTTCATCTTCTCTGCACACTCTCCTCACTTGTTAGCACCTTTTCATCTCTGTCTTTAATCACCCTTATCTGTTGCATATCCTTCCCATCTCTATCTCTCTGTCTCTCTAATCTGTACAAGTACTTCTCACCTTCCCTCATGTCTAACCTGGTATACAACTCATCACATAGTTTCTTTTTTTAAAAAAAAAAGTTTTTGTTTTTTTTTAACAAACATACAAAGACATATAAAACACAACATGTAAACCTAAAAAAATCATCCTTTTCTATGCTTATAGTGTTTCAGTTGGTTACAAAAAGATGTTTTTGTGCCACTCTTTCATAGCCTTCACTTGTAGTTATAATATAAACTATCATTTCATTTATCTTAATATACGTTCATATCTCATCAATTTATTGATATTCTTTTGACTAATCTATTATTCCATCATTTTATACGAGATAGTACTCAATATTTAAAATTCTATGTTCAGCCAGCGGTTATATATTTTTATATTTACAATCTATATTCTTATATTAATCTTATTTATAAGAAAATTAACACGTTTCAATAACTGTATCTTTTCATCTAACCAATGGTAAAATAAATCCCATATTCTATAAAATTGTTTATCCTCTTGTTCTCTTATTTTGAATGTCAATTTACTCATTTCTGCACAGTCCATAATTTTCTTCATCTCATCTTCCTGCGTAGGTGTTTTTTCATTTTTCCAATTCTTAGCAAATACAATTCTCGCTGCTGTTAATACATTTACAATCAAATATTTCAGTTCTTTATTATATATTTCCAGCATAATTCCCAACAAAAATATTTCTGGTTTAAAGTCTATGTCAGGGGTCAGGAACCTTTTTGACTCAGAGAGCCATGAAAGCAAAATATTTGGAAATTTATTTCAGTAAGAGCCATATAATATATTTTAAAACTGAATTCAACTAAATGTGAGTATGAGGGTAGTAATAAATAATAGCATTGTGAACATGTTGCCTGAATTCTTCTTCATCTCTTCCCTTTATTTTCCTTCTCTACTCCTCACTGCCTTTTTGGTTACTAAAAGAAAGAGGCTGCACAAAACTTCTTGGGAAAAAACCTAAAGTTATATTAAGATTGCAGAGAATGTCAGTGTTTACCATGTATGTAGATAAAGTCACTCAGCCTAATTTATTTATTTATTTTTCCATTGGGAAAGCTGTAAAACTCGACCCCAAAAAAGAGAAAGGGGAAAAAAAAACAATCTGGGAAAGCTTCAACAAGCAGCAACACTAACCGTCTTTCTAGGAAAGATTGGCTGTGAACCGCCCCGAGTCCCTAGGGAGGTATATAAATCAAATAAAACCTAAAACCTAGGAAGGACCCACAAGTCACGCAAGAGTTGCCATTCCAACAAGAACTTGAAGATTCTTTCCGCTATCTAAACACATCTGGAAAAGCGCTCGGGAGCATGGGGTTGCAACCTCCCTCCCACTCCGGCTTGGTTTAGCTTAAAGCAGGCAACAATTCCCAGCATGCGGCTCAGCTTAAACCGATTGGCGGAACTTTCCAAGACAAAGAGGGGGAGTTGACTGCAGGGTAGGGATACTTGCCTTTAGCAGAGGAGGGGTCGCAGGAAAGTCTGAAGAGGGTGCCCCGCAATTTGTCAACCTTTCCCGAGAGAGGCTCCTTTCCTTAAAAACCCGCCCTTCTCTATCGGCCCCCAGCCTCGCCAAGTCTTCCTTTCAGAGTTGAGGTGCTCTCCCCCTGCCCACTGCCACCTCCAGGGACTCTCCAGGAAAAGTACTCATGGTTCCTCCCAGCTGCACAAACCCACCTTCTCGCATAATCTTTGCCTAAGCTTGTTGCACGCGACAGGGAGGCAGGCACATGCACGCATGCCCATCCCGCCATCCAGGGCAAAGTGGAAGACTTCAGCCCAAAATGACCAATCAGGGCTGCGAGTAAGGTTGAAAACTGCTCTCGCCCTTCAGCGAGCAATGGAGGAACGAACCGGCGGCAGCGAAAGGCAACGAGCCAGATGAAATTCTCAAAAGAGCCACTCCTGGCTCGTGAGCCATACGTTCCCGACTCCTGGTCTATGTGCTGCTTTATCATCTTTTCCAACCATGTGTGGATTTTAGTCCAATATCTTTGTGCCTCCGTGCATGTCCACCACATATGGCAATATGTACCAGCATCTGATGACATTTTCAACATTTATCTGATTTATCCTTAAACATTCTCACAATTCTCACCAGGGGTAAGTGCCACCTGTAAAACATCTTACACAATTTTCTTTATATGCAGTTGACATAGTCTTTTATAATTCTGAGACCACAGCTTTTGCAATTTCTCTAAATCTATCTCATGACCAAAATTCTTTCCCCAAGAAAGAATCATTTCTTTAACTTGCTCTTCCTCTAGTTTAATCTCTAATAAGAACCCATAAAGTTTTTAAATCATCTTTTCATCAGTGCCTGTTAAAATTTTATCTAAGTCAATTTATCATAAAAACTGTCTACTTTCAAATCCTCATCAAATCTAGATTGTATTTGCACATATGAATACCAATTCATCTTCATACCTTGTTCCTGCAATGCTTGCATCAATTTGAGTTCACCCTTTTCATTTAATATCTCATGATATCTAACTGTTTGTTCCTCTTTATATATCATTGGATATATAAAAGCCTCAATTGTTGACAACCGAAGTGGAATTTTTGAATCATCACATGCTTTCTGTTTGGCCATTGCCACCTCTCTCTTCACTCTACACTTCAATTTTTTGTAATCCTGTCTACTGTCTCAGTCCTTTTTACGTCCCACTCCTTTTTAGCTAGCCTCTTCCTCTGAATGCTGTCCTATACTTCCTCATTCCACCACCACATTTCCTTATCTTCTTTCCTCCTTTCAGATAACACACCTAGCACTTTCCTACCTGTCTTGCTGATCACTTCTACTGTAGTTTCCTAGTCATCTGGGAGTTCTTCCAGACCACCCAAAGCCTGTCTCAACTTCTGTCTGAATGCCTCACAACATTCTTCCTTTTGCAATTTCCACCACGTGGTCTCATTTATCTTTCCTCTCCTCTTCATCCTGACTGTCAGAGTCATCCTACACATCACCATCTGATGCTGTCTGCCTACACTCTGTCCTACCACCACTATGCAGTTACTAATCTCTCTCAGATTGCCTCATCTACATAGAATGTAGTCTACCCGTGTAGTTTTATCTCCTCTTATATGTAACTCTATATTCCTCCCTCTTCTGGAAACAGGTGTTAACTACAGTCATTTCCTTCCTTTTAGCAAAGTCCACCTCCATCTGTCCTTTTAGGTTTCTTTCTTTAACACCAAACCTGCCCATTATTTCCTCTTCACCTTTGTTCCCCTCACCAATGTGTCTGTTGAAATTCGCCCCAATCACCAGTCTCTCCCCTCTGGGAATACTCTCCATCACCTCATGTAACTCACTCCAGAATCTCTCCTTCTCTTCTAACTCACACCCTACTTGTGGAGCATAACTACTGACTACATTCAACAGTACCTCTTCAATTTCCAACTTCAAACTGATCACCCTGACTGATACGCTTTTCACCTCTAAAATATTCCTCATGGGCTCCTCCTTCAGGATCATTCCTACTCCATTTCTCTTCCTATCCACACCATATTAAAACAGTTTGTATCCCCCTCCAATACTATGCACTTTGCTACCCTTCCACCTGGTCTCCTGCACACACATTATATCTACCTTCCTTCTCTCCATCATGTCTGCCAGCTCTCTACCTTTCCCTGTCATTGTGCCAATGTTAAGAATCCCTATTCTCAGACTTACACTCCTGCCTTTCCTCTTCTCTGTCTGTCTATGAATCCTTCTGCTTCCTCTCCTTCAACCAACAGTAATCCAATTTCATCAGCACCCTGTAGGTCAACAGCACTGGTGGTGGTCATTGTTAACTCGGGCCTTGACCAATACAGTATGGATGTACTGATGATTCGCATGTTTAAATTGGCATTTTTTTTACGTCAGATGCCCTTTCTGACACAACCTTCTCTATTTATCTGGGCTTGGGACCGGCACAGAAGTCACTGGCTTGCAACCCCTGTGGCTAAGTTTTGCTTATGATTATAGTAAGTTATACCCATATATATTCAACTATTTTTGCAATTTGTGTTTTCTACATCTTTTAATTTCTAATGTATTCATCATATTGAGAAATATTTTATCTCTGTCCATCATCTCTTACTCTTTTTGAGACTTCATAATTTATAGACTTTTTATCTTTCTGTCATGAAATGTTATTTCTCTTTCTGCCATTTTTGTACCAACTGAATATTCTCTCTGGCTTATCCCTTTGTTTTTTTCTGCCACTTCATTTGAACACCCATCCATAGTCCTGTCATTATTTTTTGGTACACTTCCCTCCCCCCCCCCCGGTTCTATTGTAAACTCTTAGGAAAATACACCCCTAGGGCTCCAATGTCCCAATATCTAAAAGCTCCAAAATTACTAAAATTTAATCAATCCTAGAATTGATTAACCTTCAAGTCCCCTAAATTTATAATTCTTAAAAGTTGGTAGTTTAGTCTTTATAATTAATCAATTTATTTCTTCCCAGTTGTCCAAACTTTAAAGTCTTATTTAGTTTTTCTTTTCTTTTTTCTTCTATCATCTTCCTTTTTCCCCCAATCTCATAGAATGTCCTATCAGTTGGTTTAAGAAGTACAAATCCAAATTCACCTGTTTCCTTGAGTCTTTCAAGTCCATCATTCAGTAAATAGTTTTAATAGAAATCTATTTATTTGCAATTCAATTTGCCTTAGAAAGTTTCTGAGAACTCACTAGATGTTTCCAAACATCTGTCGCCTACCCAAATAGAATCAAAGTTGTTTAAGATGTTGTTTACTTTCCCTTCTTTCATTCATAAACAATTATCAGTTTCACTTAGGTTGCCAAGTTGTAATGCTGTTCTTCCTCCATTAGATGGCTCTCCTACCCCCAATTCCAGCATTAAACAGCATCCCACCGCTGATTGTCAAACAGTTCGAAGGCGGTTAGAAATAAAAATAATAAGACAATTTCTTCCAGTAATCACTTTTCAAGTTACTGTTAATTCTATTCCAGGCTTTCTTTGTTTTAAGATTTCCGTTAAACATTTCTTTCACCTCTCAGTCTTCGATCTTTCTCTGTCTATCTGATCACCTCTTTCTTACTACTTGGAGATTATTGTTTTTTTGAACTTTTTAACTTGGATTAAATCTCCAACGTAAAAGTTAGAAGTTGACTCACCCAGTTTCAATATTCTGTCCACGCACTGCTCCAGCACAAATTTTATTGTCCTGGTTGTCACAGCTTGTGATTTGCCAAAATGGCCGTCATCCCTGCTGCTGTTTGGAAGAGCTTTCTTTGGACCTAATGATGAAATTGTGATTTTCCTTGTGGTCTGCAAAGCACCTCTCCTTTCTTCACTACCCCTCCAGAGTGGCTAGGACCCCATAGGGTTTCCTGGCAGCAGTTGCCAGCTGGATTTCACAGAGCTTGGCAGAGCTCCACTATTTTGCAGGTGTTCCTGCTGTGATGTCAACCAGAAGCCATGCTTTATGTCTTCTAATGATGCATGCATCATCCCTGTAATCCAAGGGTGTCAAACTCAAGGCTCATAGACCAGATCCATCTCCTGGGGTGCTTAAATCTGGCCTATGAGGTTGCCCTGGAAACAGTGAAGGTCCTGCCCATGGCACCTCTGCCAGCAAAAATGGAGCTTAGGAGTTCCATATGCATCCTCCCCCTGCTCCATTTTCAGCTGCAACAGCCCTCTGCAGCCATCTGCCCACAAAAACGGAGGCTTGGGGAAGCTCCATTTGCACTGGCAGATGGCTTCAGGAGGCAGTTGCAGCCAAAAATGGAGCTCAGGAGCCCATTTTCACTGGTAGAGTACTCAGGCCAAAGGCACCTCCAACACAAGTAATGTCAAGCTTGCCACACACACTTTGGCTCCCTGGAGGTCAAACACAACTCTGATGCAGCCCTCAATGGAATCGAGTTTTAGACCCCTGCTGTAAAAAAATCCATCTATTGTCCTGTTGGTTGTCTTCTTTTTCTCTGAAATTCATTCCTTACTCACAAATCAATACTGCAAATCTTTTAGATAATTAACTAAACCTTTTGTTGCTAGCTTGAGATAATCACTATTATTAAATTAAAAGAGAAAGCTTAGCCAAGCAGTCTATACATTCAAATTTGTTACTCGAATAATAATGGCACCTTTTGCAACTTATCCATCCATCAGTCAATTGCAAGAAAAAGGACAACTATACCTGGAATACAGCTACTTCCTATGGATAATACCTTTAACAGCATTAAGCAGCAATATCTGCCTATCGTAGATTGAACTCAATAGAAGGATAAAAATGACAAATCCATTCTAAGCATCTGACTAACTGTGCAATCAACCATAACAAACATCATTATAACAAACCTACATTATTATAAAAATCTTCCTTGGCACTCATAATCAGTGGTGGAATTCAGCTGGTTTGCACCAGTTTGGTAAACCAGTATCTAACTGTTTGCTCATTTTGGCAAACTGGCTGAAGTTTCACCCCTCCCAGCCTCTCTTTGCTGGGTGGCTCATCTTGCTGCCTGGCTGCTCACCCAAGATTACTAGAGCTGTTTTGTACGAAGGCATCACCTGAGCGGAATGGAGTAGAGCAAATCAAATAAAAATTTATTCATCACATGCACAGACATACGTAGTATGAAATGCAGTGAAATGTGTATGCGACCACTCACAACCATAGGTAGTAGGGCAAGAGAACAGTATAGACAGGAAGGGAGAATAAGTTAGGGAGTGGTTGAAAGAGGTAGATTAGGAATACTTTATGGTCCTGGGTTTGTTGTGGTTTGGTTTAGGGCTCACTCACTCCCTTTGTCTGTGCCTGCACTGTTCAGCCTTTCCTTTTCTTTTCAGCAACTGAGCCACACAACTACTGCCATGGCCACCAGCAGCTTTACTGGAACCACCCCAGGAAGTTCGAGAAGGGCTCGCACACAGGATCATCTGGCAGTGGAGAGGGAGAAGGAGAGGTTGCTAGCAGAGAGAGGAGAGTGCAAGATTGGTGCTTCTGGGATGAGGGATGCCAGGAAGTGTCTGGATCCAGTTTACCTGGCCTCTCTTCCTCTCACAGCCAGGGAGCTGCAGTCTCGAAGATCAAGAGGGAAGCACAGGAAGAGAAAAGGCAGCAAAACTTGCAAGAGCAGAGGTGGGAGAGCAAAGCAAGTGACACTTTGGCTTGAACCTTTGGCCTGCCTGCTGGTCTCTTTATTCCCCATAGCTCCTGAGATGGCCTGGTAGCATTACGAGGCCGCAGAGGCTTTACAGCATCCCACCTCCTCACATGTGAGGCAACTGAAGGGCCTTCTCTCAGAGAGTGCCGCTCTTGTTCAAATTCCCTGCCTCTCTCTGGTGGCCCTCATCTGAGCGTGGCTGCTCCACCAACCAAAAAGAAAAGCGAACCCGCTTTGGTGATACTACTGCCACCCGCACCCCAGGCCAGGGCTGCTTTTAGCTGCTGAACCTGCCTCCAGAAGTTGTAAGTTAAGGACTACTTATAGTTGTGGGCAGAAGCCATGGGCTGCATATTAGGTTCTGCTTCGCAGACTATCATTTTCAGTATAGAGTCCTGCCTTTTGGCCTCTCATTGACCCTCAAACCAGCCCATTAATTTTGAAGTTTTTATTGCCCAGTGAGCTTAGTAAATTAAGTGAATTGAATAACTGTGATCAAACTACCAAAGGGAAAATTTGGTTAGGCCATATTGCAATGCCCCCTGGCCAGTGGAAAGGGCCCACTTAAAAAAAGTCACAGATAATTGCACAGTATGAAGCATGATAAAGCACTATAAAGATGGAATGAACTGTTCATTTTGCATTCTATCCCATTTCCAGGAATATTAAACATTACAATTTTTTCCATTGTTCAAAGTATTGCTTTCTGGATCTCTTTGGGAGATTAAATTGGTTCTCAAATCAAACTTGAAAGGGAGAAGGATTGGTTTTGCCTAAAAGCCAATTTCCAAAACATTTTACAGAACTAGTTCCTTGGTAATATAGAGTGCCCCGCAAATCTCATGCTGCAATAAGAATATTGAAGATACTACTGTCTTTTTTTTTACACGAAAGAAGACTCTGTTCACCATGGTGCTTAAGTTTCAAGTAGTTCTCTGGAGCTGTATGAAATGTTATTTGTTTTAAATAGATTAACAGATGTTGCTTTAATTGTGACAAGCCTCTTCAGAACTAGTCTGGTTAATACATTTTCATTTATTTTGGGGACAGTTTTGAGTGAGAGGACACTGTAATTTATTCCAACTTCAACCCCTGCTTCTTCTCTTCCTACCTCCTGCTTTAACTTGAGGATGTTAAATTACTGGCTAAGAAAAAAAAATCCACATTTGATACTCCCAGTAACTGAATACAAGGGAGATTCTTTGGGGCCAAAAAAGCAATGATCTCATCTGGCATAAAGTATGTAAAGTAAGCAGCACTTGTTCTAAGCATACTAACAGTGATTAACTTCTTCGATCAGCTGGAAGGTGAGGCAGGCAGCAGCCAGGAGGCAAGGCAAGGGGCCAGGCAAGGCAAGGCCAGACATGACAAGCAATGGCTGGGTGGGGAGGGATGAGGTGGGACCAGGCGTGACAAGGAGAGGCCAAGTGAGGCAAAGTGCCTCTCAACATGAGTGATGAATTTGCTATGACCACCCAGTCACATGACCACCAGCCATGCCTACCCAGCTGGTCATTAGAGCTAGGGTGACCAAGTGTCCTCTTTTGCCCAGACACGTCCACTTTTTACGGTTTTATAAATTTATAAAACCCACCCGGACGCCCCGGACTGGATGTAAAAAGTGGAGATGTCATGTCCGGGCAAATGGGGAAAAGTGGCTCCGGCAAGACGAGCATGCGCTCCATCGCGCTTAAAAATCCCGCGATGGAGTGCATGCTTGTCTTGCGGGAGCTGCTTTTCCCCATCAGCAGCACCTGGGTGGTGGGAGAAGAGCTGCTGCAGAGCTACGCCCCCCCCGCCACCCACACCACCGCCGCCCACGCCACACACACACCCCCGCGCTTGAGAACAAGTACAAGATACTTTCATATCTTGGAACATAATTCGAAGAGATTATTTTTTTCTCATCCTCTTTTTTGGAAATCAAATATGGTCACCCTATTAGAGCAGAGAACTGGTTATTAAATTATTTGATTACAACCACTGCTCATAATCACTTTAAAAAGAATTACATGATCTGCAATATTCCACATAAAGCTTTTAAATTATTCACAATAATTCAAAATAAACTGTAATTATCAACCACTGTCAGATTGTGTACTTTAATACTTTATGGCAATATATTCTTGTCTCTACAATAGTTTTGCAATAGTTTTGCAACAGTTTTGCTAAATGTATAATAAAAATTATAGAGCAAAATTCCAAATTTTAATAGAAGAGAATATGCTCTGTTAAGATGAAGATATATCAAGTAGTGATGCTATGAGTGATTATCATTTTCCATTCCAAAACATGTATCTTTTTGGAAATGTGTAGGTATGAAAGAACATTTATTTCCCAAAATTACCTGTAAGAGATGGTTTTATTTTTACAACCATGTTTACATGGCACAGTTGAAGAACCGTCTTCAATAAAGTTGTTTTTCATGTTTTTGAACAATTTATACATAAAAAAAGAGTGGATAATTAATCACTTTTTAATGTATAAAAAGATTATTATATATAAACAACTACATCATTAAAATAGAGAAAATATAGAGTAGGCCACTCACCCCTAAGTCACAATCCATATTAGAATAAATTTATACTTTGATTATTTTAAAGGCGCAAGACATGCAATTGTCTCAAAACTTGCTCTGGTAAGATTTTTTTTCTTTTAAAGAAATAAGCAAGGTGCAAAATATAATTCAATATCCAGCTGATATTTTCAATATAGCTAGCTGCTACATATATTTAATGTTTAAAGAATTTTCCACAATAAATGCATTCATTAGTTTGTGTTTTGATTTCTGCCTCTCAATTCTTTTGCAATAGCAGAAGACGAATACTATACCTTTTTCTAGTAAGGTGCTTCCTTATTGAACAGAATATCAGATTATTTTTTACCCTTTTTAATTAGAGAAAGAGGAATAAAATTAAAAGCAGATCTCAAAGTAAGCTGCTTATAATTAAAGGGATCCACATCACAATTTTAAAATCATAAAAGCCCTTAATTTTAATACTGCTCCACTAGGCAAGCTGTTGGGTTTAATTAGATTTTACACTTCTGTGAATATTGTGTTTAGGGCAACATTGTACAGTAAATGAAATTCAGTAAGGAGAACAATTATCATTTTTTACACAAACAAAAGAAGTCTTTAATTGAAGGTTTAATAATAGAGCTGAGAGGCAGGAATGGTGAAGAGAGATGAGAGATGAGAGAAGAAAATGGCTTTGGTAGTCTATAGTTTAAGAGAGTTGTTAACCTCTCTCAATCTCTTGTGTTTTAAATATGCAAACAAAATAGGCATCAAATGATTCTTATTACAGTCCTTATTACAAAATGTCTTCAAAGGCTAATTTTTATTTTATTTTATTTTATTTTTTTGCAATGAGAAACAATTTCTCAATAACAAAAATAGGTTCTTAATAACAAAAAAATACAATGTGGGAAAGTGAGAGTAAAAGCAAAAACAAATTAAATTATATGGTTCTTTATCTTATCTACTTTCTCTTTTCACCCCTTATAAATACATGTTATAAATTTAAATATATATTTTCAGCAATATCACACATAGACACGCACATTCACAGAAACACACATATAAAATATCCCAATTTTTCCTGTTATAATCTTACAAACATCATACATACTTACAGAGGATCTGCTAGTTTCATATTAAGAAACTATTCTTTTCAAGAACCACATATCTTGCATGTAGAAGGAATACTCATGATTTTATTTAGATTCATAGTGAAAGATGATATTTTTGTGGAATTGTTATTTAAGATTCTAGGTAATCACAGCCTAAAAACTAAAACTAAAAATATTATATAAAGATATTTAAAGCTATAAAAATGACACATTTTGACAATACTATTAACCAATCAAGGGGAACAGCAAGGATTCATGTAAAAAGAGGGAGGGTGGGAAGAAGGCCAACTTTTCTAAATAAAATGATTCTTAACATATCCTTAAAATATTGCAATTAATTGGTCAGGTTATTTCTACTGCCCATATTTCTTAAATAAAGAGTTCCATGAAAATATTATCTAAACACCTTAGTCCAATAAGCATTTTGGGGTATATATGACTGAATGAAACATTGTTTGACAATAATGGGACCTTGGGGTAGGGAATCTATGCAATTGTCCAACCAATTGTCCATTATCTTCATTTGCTTATTCCTCTTATTTTTGGCTGATATGTATATGTGCTGATTTTTTCCATCACATATTCAATAATGATTGAATGAAAAAGTGTTAGTTTTTATTCCATTTCATTCAGATATTGTACAAGCCTAAGAGTTTCAAATATACCCTTGCAGGCTTAGACAAACAATTAAATAAATAAGAACAAGGAAGAAATACCACAAACAGAGTACATATATATCAGAGTTCATTGCCTCAGAAGTAAAGGTATAATTTCAATTGTTTAAACTCATGGAAAGACATTCCTCAGTGAAGAATGAATTTTAAAGAAAGTGAACCACAGAGGAACCTATTGTTAATATCCATCTCTTTAAATATAAAACAAACAAAAAAATCAAGAACTAAATAGCTTACCTGAGATTTACAAAATTGTGTTTGTAACTATATTCACCAAGTTACAATAGTTGCCTATGAATAAATACAAAAAAAATATAAAATCTTTTAAGGCATTTCTATATCAGAATGCAAGCCAGGGTTTTAGAAGAAATTGTTAGAGTGCACTTGTATGGGTCCTATGTTTATACTTCTAAGGAATGGTAAGATGCACTTTTTAGTTTAGGTATTCTACAAAGTATTGCAGCTTCCAAGCAATAATTTGTAACAAACCAGACAAACCATGTCTGTCATATGAGGGCTTTCATCAATAGTATGGAATCATCTAATACGTAGAAATTTTTAGGGTGGTTGGCTCTAAAGGCCTTTTAATATGTTAAACCTCAAATTAATTTTGCCTCTGTATGTCTATACTGGATGGAGTCACGGAAGCAGTCAACGTGAGTTTAAATGGACTCCAGTAGAGGACAGGAAGGCCTGGGGAATGTTGTCCATGGGATTGCGATGGGTCAGACACGATTTTACAACTAACAACAACAATGTCTATACTGTTGTTATTTTAAAATGTTAGCACAACTTCCAACATGAATATGGTGTTCAGGGCTCTTCTATCTTGCTCATTAATTAATTAAGAAAAACTGAAAGTGGCCTAAGGGTGTGGTTATGGTCGTGGTGGTGTGAGAACGTTTTCTCCACTTCTTAGGGCACTTTAAGGAAGATAAACAAGGATTAAAG
>JAEANM010014976.1:0-13791 GCA_017656035.1 Myanophis thanlyinensis
GGCAGCCATAACTAGCCAGGAGGGACAAGGATCTAGAAGGCAGGTGGTGGCATTAAGCCCCCCCAGCAATCTGTCCACCTCATAAGTCCTCCCCGCTATACCACACTATAATGTAAGGAAAAATAAAACAGTCAAATCTGTTCTTGTTTACTGAGGTTTTAGTCTTTATAGATGTCCTTTCTGAGGCTTGATTTTGTTAATTAGAATAGTCTAATCTTTGACTGCAACTCTAAATGGAAGGAAATAGCAGGCCATCAGCAAGACAGACAGGTGTCAAGAATGTTATGATCATTCAAAATAGGAATTATGTAATGATAAAAACTCTGCATTTCTAAGTAACACATTTGGAACATCTTTACATGAAAGCTGTCAGTTTATAAGATCAATGTCATGACTGAAAAGGAAATATTTTTCTTCTTCCTTTGTTCCTATTTTACAATCTGAAAAATGACTGCATAATTATTTTCTCGTCTGTTCTAGATAATGGTATCACTTATACTGAATATTACTCTTCATAGGAGATTTTAACCTTAACTGAGATCCATGCTAACCCGTTCTTGCTTTCTTCTCTTGCAATTCATCAAATTTTATTATCAGTCTTAGTTGATAATGGTTTTTTTTGTATAGCATAATCAATTTGTAATTTTAAAATGCTGTTTTAATGCAATGTATTAAAATGTCTACCCTATTGAATATATAAGGAAGCAGCACTTTGTTGGGTATATTTAAAGAGCAGACATTGAAATGAATGGATTGCAATAAGTGCAAAATAAAGTAATCTTGCATTTATTTATTTCCTTTATTAAATTTGCATACCCACCCATCTTACAAAAAGCAACTGTGCAGCATACAAAATGTATGCTGTGTAAACACTGAAGAAAAATAAAAACAGAATTTAAAACATAAAACACATTTATACAAAAATATAAAAATCTACATTAAAACAATTATTATAAAAACAAAAACAAAAATGCAGCTAAATCTCTTTCCTTCCTTCCGTCCTTCCTTCCTTCCTTCCTTCCTTCCTTTAAAAACTGGGGTACAAACCTAGACTTAAACAATAACAAATTGGCATTGACAACTTTTCTGTGCAGGAGGGATTTTTCATAACGTTTCAGCAAAGCAAGAAAAAAAAAAGATTTCTCCTTTTTGCCGGCTAAAGCTAGTGACTGACTCCCAATTCTAGTTACATTACATAAATCAATTAATCAATAAATCCAAGAAATGTTTCTAACAACATTCCTTATTTGTCATATAATTAACTTTCCCAGTTAATATCTCTGCCTGCATTCTTACTATCAAGTTTATTGAATGAATTCAACATTGAATCAAGCAAAGGCTCTTCAGGTTTGTATTATTCTTTTATAATACATGGGTAACAAGATTGATCTTTCCTTATATAACTATTGTATGTTCTCAAAGGTGCTTTTTAAAAGGGAAATTGGACTGTTATTTTTTTCTTTGAGGAAGAAGATCTTTTGCTTCTCATTATATTATATGGATATATATACCCAATATATCCCCTGACTTACAACAGTTCATTTAGTGACCATTCAAAGTTACAGCGGCACTGAAAAAAATGACTTATAATCATTTTTCATATTTACAATCACTGCAGCATCCCCATGGTCATGCAATCAAAATTCAGATATTTGGCAATTGACTCATATTTTGTCCTGGAGTTATGTAATTTTGTTTGGCAACCAACTGACAAGCAAATCAATGGGGAAGCCAGATTCACTCAAGAACCACATTACTAACTTAACAACTGCAGTGATTCACTTAACAACTTTGGCAAGAAAGGTCATAAAATGAGAACAAAACTCACTTAACCAATGTCTCACTTAGCAACAGAAATTTTGGGCTCAGTTTGGACTACTTGTAGTGCACTTTGGAAATTCTGGTCGATTATCATTTATTACTTTACTTGTCTAATTTGGCACACACTGTTAGAGCTATATGTACAAGCAGCAGAGCAGGCATTTTCCCTTTGTCATCTGTTGCTGGATGCTTGTTAGTTCCTCTAAAGAAAATAAATTTGCTGGGGGAGAGAAAAACTGGGGGTGTGGAGAAACCCTACACTGTGACAGAGTGGCCCTGAGTGTTCATATAAATCCATGTGAAGGAGAATGCAATTCCCCAACTTTCATAAATTTTCTCAGTATGCCTGTGTTGGAAAAGCCTAGTTCGGGCACACATGTGGTGCACACACATTAATAAATTACATATGTAAATCACTTGCTAACTTAATGTCTCATGCAGCGTGATTCTCACTCAACAGTTGAGCACAGTGGTGCCTGCTTTCTCAATGAACAGCATATGCCAAAGGAAAGGTTTGTGCAGTGTATGGAGAAGTCCCCCAGTGGTTAGAGTTCAGAGCTCTTTCTAGCAAACCAAAGCATTGCAGACAATGCTGCAATATAAGCAACGACTTGAGAGATGATCACGTAACATTCAGACAGATATGGCTGCGCCCAAGTGAAGACCAGCTCGGTGGGACTGAAGACAACTCTGTGCCCCACAACACACACACAAATCATACTCCGCTGCCAGCTCTGAAGCTGCGTATTGTTGTTCACTGAAGCTTTTCTGGATAAGCAAATCATTTTAGCTGTCAGCAAATTGAGCCGTGACAGGTCTGCTGAGAACTTTGTGGATAACATTCGACATTGTTTGAGATAATATTACCATCCCAACATAATTTACCTTCTCCCTTTCTAGAACTGAATGAAGGACTGCTTCAGCCAATATTAAGAAAATAGCAGTGGCTTTTTAAGGACCAGATGGAGAGTTAATATTGATGCTGCTTTGTCGTATTTTGTGATTTTTAATTCATTGACTATCTTGTAGTGTAGCCTTCCAGGCTCTAAATGTATTTGAATACCACTCTTTCATACCAAGACAACATGGTATTACAAAGATCATTAGATTGCAGAAACTTGATTTTTTAAAAAAAAATTGAATTGTTTATTTGTTACTATTACCATTGTTTTAAAAGCTGTGTTGATACATTAGATGTAAGGAAGGAAAGATGCAGCTCAGAGGGTGGGTAGAATGTGTTAATATAAGAAAAAAAGATAAGATCTATAACAGAGTTCTGTAAGCTGGTTCTAAACATAATAATATCAGTGGAATGATTCCTTGTCATATATAATATTAAAAATGTATTAAAACCTTTCAATGTAATTTGTGTAGGAATGTGTATGTTATTGAAGGTTTGCTCACCTATTAATATGTTAATTAACAGTGTACGTGTACCAAATATTCTATTTAAATTAGTCCTTGTGCTGTTTCCTATAAAAATATTGTCTAATTTTATACTTATCTGGGTGATAGATATTACTTGAAGAGTTAAACTTTGCATTAAGTCTGCATTTTAAAATCATTTGTAGCTACTTTTTTCCCTGTCTGAAAATTCACATTACTTATAAGTTCAACTGCAGTTCAATTAAAAATAAACAAGAAGCCTATAGTTCTGGGAGAAAGGGCTAAATAACAATAAACTAGTTAAATACCACTACATTTATAGGGGGAAAACATAATTTTATTTGGTTGAAACTAATGCAGAAATTCTAATTTCTATATATAAGATGTTTAGAGAAATTGGGAAGTACAGCAGAGAGACAGTTTAAAGCAACATTATTATTCCTTTAAGACCACAGAATGATGTTTTCTATTGAATCAAATGATTAGTTCATTTAATCCAGGATTGTTAATATTGACTGGCAAGAGCTCTGCAGAGTGTGAACATGACTTTTTCAAGTCTTGTTGGAAATACCATAAATTGTCCATGGATTTTCTGCATGCAAAGCATGTGCTTTCCTATTGAAATACAATCCTTACTGTTATTCTATTATCGATAGTTTACTGTTAGTGATTGACTTGGACTATAATTGCCTATCATAGCATAAATATGGTGGGTCGTGTGAGTTAATACTAAAATATATGAGCTGAACATATACATTTTATTATTATAAGGCAGTAAAACTATCTGTCTATCTTCTTGCCTATCTTTTGATCATCTGGATTTTTCCAACTTAGATATAGTGACCCTACATTTGTACTTAGTTGCACCTATGCATGTGTAAAATGAACAGAAGCCATCAAATGAAGTTTGGTTGAATTCTTCAATGTCCACTCTTTTATCAAAAAAAAAGAAAGAAAACAAAAATAAAAGAAATACAGTTGCCCTGAAAAAAATTAAATTACACAAATAAGGTGATTTCATATGGAAGACAAAAAATAAGGCAGTATAAAACACTGAGAGTCAAAACAAAGTCACCTAAGCACTGGGAGGAAATCTTTTTCAGGCCTTATGATAGTGGCTAACCATAGGCTAAAGTAATTCTAATTGCCAGAAAAGCAAAGAGCTTCATTTTGATTGACTATCTGAAGGAAAATGAGCTTTAGGTTTGACCATTTCCCATCATTTTTTAAGTTAGTGTCTGGGCAAATAAGTTTGGCTTTCACCTCCAACTCTGCAATCTTCCATTGCACCATCGTGTGTTGGGAACTCAACATTCTTGAAAATCATAGGTCACACCAATTTGGCAAGCATTAATTTGGGGAAAGTTATTCCAGTAATTCTTGCAACAAGAATTACTCCAATTCCTTCATACACAAAATTCACTAGGAGCCTCTTATTCTTTCCCTGTTAAACTTAATAGAGTAATGATAACTCAGGAGTAGATCCGTCACATACTATAGGAAGATAATCTCCTTCCCTTCCATATTCATCTAGGAAAAGAGGAAATAAAACTGCTTAAGCTTTGTTAATACAGTATATTTTCAGCACCAGCAAAGATACTCCTTTCCCCCTAGATGTTTCTAATGCTTGTACCAGCCTGATTTTGGATGGCCATTATACAGTGAAATACTGATTTTGTATGCTTTACATGTTATTTATTTACTATTTTATATTGTGTTCATTATTTTTCATTTTTCATCTGCTTAGGGAAAAAAAAAACCATGCTTAAAATAACTTTGCAATCCACCCAGGGATTTATTTAGAAATCTACTAACGAAAGATATAAACAAAACAGAGAGACAAGATATCCCCGATTCAATCTATCTTTGCAGAATCCTCTTTTATATGATGCATTAATGACACACATTAGTCCTGCCCTACAAACTTCATGGGTAAAGCTGCAATCAGAAGCATTGACGGTGAATCTTTGGTCAATTGAGAAGCCTGGGGAGCACATGAAATGGCAGGAACCAGCGTAGCAAAACATTCCCAGAATCAGGACACTTTATTCCCCTTTCCCTCATTCTGTAAAGAGAGAAGAACTATGGCTCGAGGAAAGAAGGAGACATGGTCTTTGGTTCTGCTTAAGGATGCCCCAGGGAGTGTGCATTGAGATTCAAGGGGGCTGCGATGATGTGAGAAGTGCATTGCCATCTGGATAAAGGAAGTGGGCAGCACCATCCCCCATCAAGAAGCCGGCTGGCAGAATTGATTTTGACAGGATGGAAAATTTACCCCTGCTGCTCTCAAAAGCCCCAAAGTTGCCTGTCATTACCGCAATGTGGGCAAAAGGCACAGCAGGAGCTCTTTGCATCTGCCTAAGGTTGAACGGGAGAACAATTTAAGTATGCTGAAGTAGGAGATTTGGGTGGTGGGAGGGGAGTAGGGAGAGAAGCTGATAGCAAAAGTTGAAGCAGCATTCAGGAGTTGTGGCAAAGGCAACTCAGTGCTGAACAAGGAACAGAAGTTGTGCCTGATAGTAAACTCCAGAATCCAATGGAGAAAACTAAAATAAATCATACCACACTGTTGGAAAGCTCAACCTGACAGGAATGGATTAGCATTATCTTAGTGGGCCTGGGTGATCTCACTTGGGGATTCAAGTGAGTTCCTACTTCAACCTGCAAACAGCATCTTCTGCAGGTACCATAACACCTGGTGCTGGGTCCCAAGCTACACAACTAAAAGTGGGATTTGTGGAAGAGAGAGACCATCAGTCATGATGAATAATTGTATCACTGGTGACATGACTTTGACTACCACTTATGGGGAAAGAGGTAGGGTGAACCTATTGTGCTCATGCCTTATTTATGAGCTTTTAGAGGCATCTGGCAGTTGGTTCTGTGGGAAACAGGATGTTGGGATCGACAGGTCCTTAATCTGTTCCAGGTAGTTTCTTTTTCTTTTCTGTTTTTATGAATTTTGGATAGCTAGGAATCAAAAATATCCAGTGAGATGCCTCCCACCAGATGGTCATTTGCAATGAAAGAATATCTCTGTCTAAATCATCAGGTAACCATTATGAAAAAAAAATTGGTTCATATACAGCCACCGAAAGTCAGAACAAGCAATAATAGTATTTTGTAAAGAACTTGACCTAGTAAAAAATGTTCCTAATTTTTTACTTTATTTAACACATTTCTAAGCTCACAGAATCCAGAGACTCTTAGTGACTTACACAGAACAAATACAGATTAATGCAGTATGAATAAAACAACTCTGAATGCAATAGAAATAAAAAAAATATGCAACATAAGCTAATAACAATAAAACAGAAATGAAAATTCTAATGTTCACAACATGAAAAAAAACTCTCTGATACAATTTGGTTTTAAAAATCTTCTAAAAGACCAACAGAAAGTGATACATTCTGATATCCTAGTGAGGGCCCAACTTCAGTGTCCTGAACTTCAGAAAGTGCTGGATTTGCATCAGTTTCTGCTTGGCAAAACTAATTAATCAAGGGCAGGAAGTTGTGTAAGTTGGCACTCAACATCTTAAACTCTTTGAGAGAAGGTGCCATTATTTGGAGAAATTAATGCATTAGAAGAATGCATAGGATCAGCAAAACTTGTTTTCCCATTTCTCTGGGCCATTTGCCGACTGCTGCAAACTGCTGTAGTAAAATCTGATTTCCGAATACATTTCACAATGGATAAAAGATAGTACTTACTAATGCACATGATTAAGTTACAAAATCCTAGCATCTTAACAGACTCTACAGTCTGTTGCTTGCAGCCATCCAGGATAAATGGGTTTTGCTTCCTGAGCTAAGTAGGAGGTTTTCTGGAACATGGTGATGAAATGGAAGAGCAATCATCAGTCAACCAGCCCTTATGATAGCTCTTTATTTATATATATGAAGTTTGTGTATATATATATATACACACACACTTAGTCTGCTTATGAAAGTGGCAAATAATTATTTTATATTAGATGAATTCTACAGCTGAACAAGGTTCTTCTTTTGTCTGTTTCTTTTGTTAAATATTAAGGAAGATGGGAGAACTACAGCAGTGCTTAAAAACGCAGTAACATTTAAAAGTGCAACCGACACTGAGTTTTACTGTTGTTGTGAAATTGCTTTGTGGAGGTAGTCTGGCTTCAATTTTTCCTTTCATTCATTGCTGTTGCATTAATACAAATGCCACATCATTTCCCAATTTGCTGCACATATGCGAAAGAACTGATTTCCTTTTGGGGATACTAGAGACAGAACTCTTCCTCGATCAGTGACAGCTAGCAAAGCAGAAATGGCATGCTCAGATTTCTGCACTTCCCTTCCTTCTTTCCTTTGTTATCTGGAGAGAAGCTTTTCTTTTTCTTTTTCTTCCTTTCTCTAGCATTAAACATGGTGTGGAATGATTGTGTCCCATCAAGCTGGCTCAACTCCTAATGATTCCATTGATTCTTCATGAAATCATGGCTTAGTGTGTAACAGATATACTAACAACAGCTATTGCATTCTTTCCCATACCAGAACGGGAAACTCATGGTTTAAATTACATAGCGAAACATATGTGGAAAAATCAGTTAGTACTGATCATTAATTAATTTATTAATAGATCTATAGGGCTTCCCAACTCAAACAATGTAAGTCTAGGTCTGTGATGGCAAACCTATGGCACGGGTACCACAGGTGGCACGCAGGGGGCACACAAGATGTCAGCCAACTTACCTGCAGCTGAGCATGCATATGCAATTGCGCATGCATATATGCACATTTGCAGAGACCTAGCTAGTCTTCGGGTCTCCACTGTGCATGAGAGATTATAGCAGGAAATCCAGCTGGTCTTCAGAGCTCTGCTGCTCATGCACATGCAATTGCTCATGTGTGCGTGAGTGCCTGCGTGCAGCACATGTGCATTGCATGTGCAAAAGCTGCATGGATGTGCAGATGGTGCAGTTGCACATGCAGCGCACATGGAGAAGCCAAACATGTGTGGATGGCACACACAAAGCATGTACTTTTCGGCACTTGGTAAGTAGAAGGTTTGCCACCATTGGTCTAGGTAGCGTACAGCCATAGTTAGCATCTTTATACATTTAATCTCTGATTATTTAAAAAAAATATATTCAGAGAATACATTCTCATTAATTCCTAATTAGCAAGCTTATTGTTTTTGTTGAATTGTAATTCCTCAAAAATTTAAAGAGTTCATCACTGTTGACTCTATGGACAATTTTTTACTCTTTCATTCATCTTTTAAATATATATCTGCTTCCTGCCTGTAATTTTTTTTTCAGCAGCTAGTTGCTGCCATTCGAGCCCTGAATGTCACAAAAGCAGCAGCATTCTGTGGCTAATGTGGTAATTGCTAAGGACACTCATTCTATATGTATTTACTTTGTGTGAAACAATTTATTCCCAGAATCCGTTGCAATGCGGCTACCTATGGAACATTCTGGAATAGCTGGAAGCTAGCTGCTGTCAGGAAAAATTCTAATACTACCACTACAAGTGGTAGAGTCAATGTATTTTTGAAACAGAGACGAAAACTTCATTGTCTTCACTAGAACAGTTAAACTGACTAAAATTGAGGATGAAGCATTATTGTTTTTCCTTTTCTACCATTTCTTCCAAACGTCTTTTGGACACAGTCTATCCATAGAAGAAAACATCTCTATTGACACTGCTGATATTAAACTCAGATTCAATTTTTCAAAAGTGTCTCTCAGTATTTCCAGTGCTGTAATATTTTGTATTTAATCAGGTTTAAACTATTAATTAGGTTTATATACTTTTCCTTTAATTAAAATATTTGGTTCTACTTAGTATCCAACTTTTAAAATTGTGTTTCTTTATGATGTTGTAGAAAAAAAAAATCAAATCAAGTTCACTCTCTCTTAGGAAGTATTAGTTTAATTTTAATTGTTTATTTTAAAAATCTCAGCCTTAATTTAATTAATTTTAAAATTGGTTTGTGGATAGATTGTATATATGTTTTTACTTGGCTGTACACCACCCCGAGTCCCTTGGGAGATGGGGCTGTATAGAAATTGTGAAATAAAATAAATAAAAATAAATAATTCCAAAATCATATTTCAAAATTATCTGAACTCTTACTCCATTTATACCTTTCTAAAATTAATATCTTAATTCTCTTTTTGCTATTTACTTCACTTTTGAAAGTATTTTAAGCTTGTAGTTAACATTTTATTTCATTAAGGATTGAAAGCAGACTGACCTAGTGTTTTAAGACTTATTGATCCAAAGGTCTTTCCAATAGATGAAAAGTTGTTAACAAGGAATTTTCATTTTTTTATTGCAAGTTTTTTATTTTATATATATATTACAATGTATTATTTTGTGAACAGTGTAGTACCTGGGTGTCAACCGTCTTAATACAAACTTTTAGTAATAATCATACATTTTACAATTCATACTCTTATACATTCCCATAATAATATTCTTATTTATTAATATATATTGATTATACTTCAATTCTTCAATATTTCATCATTTAGCTTGCATTTAGCTCTTCATTTTTGTCTTATTCAATATTTCCTCATATCTTTTCATTTCCATCTTATTTTTCATCATATCTTATTTTCTATTTTCATTCCAATATTAATCATATTAAACATATTTAACCATTTATATAATTCTAGTATTAGTACTCACATTACATACCATATATTAAAATCATTCATCTATTAATGT
Source organism: Myanophis thanlyinensis (assembly GCA_017656035.1). Classification (NCBI taxonomy): domain Eukaryota; kingdom Metazoa; phylum Chordata; class Lepidosauria; order Squamata; family Homalopsidae; genus Myanophis; species Myanophis thanlyinensis. The sequence continues at coordinate 9,912 of JAEANM010014976.1, forward strand.
TTAGGTATAATATCCATGCCCTTACACAGCTTATACATTTCCAACCAAAAAGAAAAAAAATGTTTTTATCTAGACTAAAGTTTCCCCTTACCCAATTTTAATTCTATTCCCCTTCTTTTTTAATAGTGTTTTATTAATCCCCCTATTTCTATTTCCCTAAATATTCCTTTTTATGTTTATACCACTACTGCTTTAATTTTTATAAATTCTTTTTTATCCATCATCTCTTATCTGTATTGAATCGTTATTTGTTTGTTTTTTCATTAAGCTTTCAAATTCCATTTCTAGATCTGGATTTCTCTGTTTTGTCATTTTGCTGCTTATTTTAAGCTTTTCTTCTTTCTCTATCTTTTCCCTATAGTTGAATTCTACAAGTTCCACACTTAGCCCTAACTCTCTTCCAGATATTGCTTCCTCATTCTTCACTTTCCCTTTTAATTCTATTGTCAAGCTCTCTCCCTGGGTTATTTTCACATTTTTTATTTTTCTTAATATCAGCTCCTCCATGCCATTCTGTATTTACTGAGTTGATTACTCTATTTTCCCTTTTTTGTTTCAAGTAGCTCCTCCTCTTCCTGGATGTCTTGCTTACTTGTAGTCTCTTGTGGCATAAAGTCCAGCTTTTCTTCTATCACCTCCATTTGACTTTTTTATATCCTTACAGCCTGATCTCCACATCTCCTTTATATTTTGTATCATCAATGCCATCTCCTCCCAAATCTTCATTTCTTCCTGCTACTGAATGATTTTATAAATTTTTCTTTAATCTCTTTATTCAACAACCAACAACCAAGTATTCAATACCAAATTTCTTCTCAATCCGTTTTATAGTCTCTGTAATTTCAAGTCTCTCTCACTCAAGTATCAAATAATTATTTTATTTAGTCCCCAGAATATCTTCTTTAATACAGTTTAATAACACAGTAATGCTTTTTAATTCTCTGGGTCTTGTCTCAAAAGTATATCCTTATTCCACACCATCTTGCACTTTCTTCCATCAGCAGGTGGCAGTATAGAGCGAATTTAGGTTCCGTATTAACTGAACTGTTTCTTTTTCAGTTTTTGTGCTTTTATGGTAAATTAATTCAAGTCCATAATTCAAACAGGTCCAAATGCCAGTCCAATGACTGCTTTGCCAAATTAGAAAGTCAATTTGTCAATTTTCCCTATTTTTTGCCTTCTTCCTTTAGATGTTCTCTGCCATTTTAAACTAATTCTTTTCCTTTCCCCTTTTTCTCTTTGCTGCCTTTTTTAACGTAATTATAAACACTTTACTGTTCAAAACTCTTTTTTGGGGGTCCAAAGAGTCATAAGACAAAAAATTCTTCTCACCCAGCTCCTTCACTGCTCAGCAATTCCACTCCTGCATTTGTTTGGATGGTTAAATCATTGGTTGTCCCAGCTTCAAGCAGCCATTTGGGCTGCTTCTTCATCCTGCTCTGACTAGAGGGAATTTGGCCTGGGGGTGCTCTGGGAGGGTCGTGATCTCTCCCTGACCTCACTAGGTGCCCCTCCTTTGCTTCCCCGGGTGGCTACAGGGTGGCTTTTGGCTCCCTCTGTAACCCACAAGCAGGAGAAGGCTAGCATGGAAGCGAAGCAACCCGCTTTCACGTCTTAATGCCGTGATGTCAACCAGAAGTCCAACAAGGAATTTTCTAATGTAATTAGAAAAGGAAGTCTGCAAATGTAGCTTCCTTTTAAAGTGCTGACTGCAGTTGCAAGCATGATAGCTATTCCCTCATCACTCAGTGCTCAAATCATGGGAAACTACTATTTTATAATCCCTCATAAGGAGGAACTCTCTGGAACACTTGTGGGTGATCTCCTATCTTTGTCTGGAAAGGTTTGAACAGTAGTTTATTTATCAGCTGTTTAGTCTTCATGATGGTTGTCAGCTTTGCTTTTCATGGAGCTGTCCTCAGTCAGCCATTTTTTGCCTCTGGAAATCCCTGCCAATCAAGGTTGAGGATTAAGATTATTTACTTACAAGGGTTATTACTTTTTTTCATGCAAGACAACAAATGATTTTGGACTTTTATCTTTATTTTATGGTAGAAGAATAATTTCTCTCCCATTCTTCAATTTGATATTACAATTGGTAGCACTATTTGATTATCTAAAATGTCTAGATTTAAAATTTTGTGAAGATTTTACTATGTCTTTTATTTTATTTTTAAAAAATCTTTGTTTCCTTTTGTAATGTACAAATAGACCACCATGTTTTCAATTCCTTTCCAAGCATCTCCAATCTTTCAAGGAATGTTGTACATTTCTAACTGTTAGGGAAAGGGAAAGATAGACAATTAAAATGTGTTAAAGATAATTAAACTGCAATGTAGGGTGAAAAAAGCTACTCCACTGTTTTGTTCATAATAATAATAGGTTCTGAACTATAATTAAATACTTCCTTCCAATAATTGTATACACAAAAGGAATGTTCCAGATAGCAAAACAATACAGTGATTAAAATGATTAAGGAGCTGTTTTCAGAAGCAGAGATGAGCCAAAGAGGGTTGGAAGAGTTTTAGGTGTCTCAAAATATAAGTACCAGCTGGGAACCAGATGGCGTTTGGCTACCTTAACCCAGCATTTGAAACATCAGTAGAAGCATCCAGAATCTGACTTCTCCCTTCAGCTAAAATAGACACCCGAAGGAATAAACTGGCAGTATAAAGAATATTTCCAAACACCAAGATCTATTAAATCATGGGATAGTCTCCCAGAGGTAGTGGTAGTTGCCAAATAGCTTGGCACTTTTCAAACAAGATGGGACAAAGTGCTAGAAATTATACTAGAGAGAATCCATTCTGTTTGCTTAGGGTAAAAACCATAAAATGATTTATGTATATATTTGAACTGGCAGCATCCCACCCTCCTTCCCATATTAAACAAAATTAAGGTAAGATTCTAGAAATCCAAATAAATAGCCATCATATTATGTACTGTCATTTCTCGTAGCAAATGTTGCTGATTAAGGGTATCCCAATTTACCTTAAAGGGATAAAATAGCAGTTTCTAGTTGCATAGATTTTAAATAGCCCCATGAGCTATTTAAGCACATGGTGAGTGCACTAAGATGAGAACATCTTATAGCTAATAATTATATTTTTCTGCAGAACTCCAATGCTAATACTGAAAGAAAGAAAGAAAAAAAATATTGAATTTTCAATGAAATATCATTTGATTGCCAGAGAAGTGAAGACCATGACCAAAGCCTTCTTTAAAAAGTGCCCCATTCAAAATCTTTACCATTAGTGAAACTGTTATTATTTGTTAATTATTTAACATATTAAATTGTGATATTAAATATTAAATATTTAATAGATATTAAATATCCCCTTCATCAGAGCAAATGGAATGAAGTTCATTATTTTTCAGTTGGTGGTGTTTTTTGCTGCTTTCCTAGTATTGTGGATATGGATTGGCTGCCTTTCTAGCTGAATATTGCACATTGTGATTGGTTGTTCAACGGTTCACCTTTGTGCAAGCTCGATGCTTTCCATCTCATGTTCTGTTTGAATGCAAGTCCTTTCTTTCAGTCTTGTGCATAGTGTGTTGAAAATAGGATTCAAGTCGATGCAGCGACTGATGGTTTCTACGGATGTTCAACTTTCAAGCACCTCCCTAGCTGTTTTATCATCAGAACAGCCTAATATCTTCGCCTTCTGGAATCCAAAAGTATGCCCCTCTTGTTGGATGTGATTATAGACCAGTGAAAGTTCATCTTTCCGGTTCACTGCCAACTTGTGTTTGTGTAATTTGGTGGCGAGATGTTTGCCTGTCTGGCCCACATATTTGTATCACAGTTTTTGCATGGGATGCAATAAACCACCCCGGATTGTTCAATTGCGTTTTGAACAATGTGTGTGTGTGTGTGTGT
>JAEANM010014977.1:0-13791 GCA_017656035.1 Myanophis thanlyinensis
AATATCTCAGGGGCTGCCACAAAGAAGAGGGAGTCAAGCTATTCTCCAAAGCACCTGAGGGTAGGACAAGAAGCAATTGGTGGAAACTAATCCAGAAGAGAAATTACTTAGAACTAAGGAGAAATTTCTCAACAGTTAGAATAATTAATCAGTGGAACAACTTGCCACCAGAAGTTGTGAATGTTCCAACACTGGAAGTTTTTAATAAATTGGATAACCATTTGTCTGAAGTGGTGTAGGGTTTCCTGCCTAAGCAGGAGGTTGGACTAGAAGACCTCCAAGGCCCCTTCCAACTGTTATTCTAGTCTATTATAAGATCTTCAGTTTAAGTTACAGATGTTCTTCACAACATCACACTCTCTAATTGTGGACTGGGACAGACTTTTGTAAGAGCTAATTGTATTGAAGATTTTAAAATGAAAGCAAATTATACATTACACATTATGCAAATTACACATTATTTGATGGGACAACCTGGGAAGAAAACAAGAGTTAGAATTTCATTATGTTATCCAAGTATAAAATGTGAGTGTTTCCTTCTCAAACTAATTACTACCTGTTGATCTTATTTTTTCCTCATTTGGCTTTTTTTAAAAAGTGAATAGTAATTTAATTTGTTTTTGAAAGGTATTTAATAAATACCAAAATCTTTAGCTTTCTTCTTGGATTTTAATCTGCATACCTCCCATGAAGAATAATCTCTACCTAATGTGTCTTTTGCCCAAAATCAAAGGAAAGTGGATTTGGTTCCTCTTGTATATACATTTAGATTCCACAAAAGGATTTATCTTTAGGCCTTTTTCTAAATTTCTCTTCTCAAAATCAGGCGCTGCCTTTGAGCTTTGATGACTCAGTCTCCGGTGTCACAAGTTCAAAAACATCTTGTGTGACCACTGTTTCAGTTTTAGCCTTTTGAAAGGTCACATTCCCAGAAAGTTCCTTATATAAGCAACTCACCTCCATCGTGACAAGTCACTGTTTTCCTTTAATGTTACTTCATAGCATCTTTTGTGTCATATTTCACCGACCTTAAACTACAATATCAAATATTTCTACTAATCAGCAAAATCTTCTACTTGAAGATTGAATTTCCATTTTCCATTTCATCTTTCTTATCCTTGTGATAGAGAAAACATAAGGAAATGTCAGATGATTTCTGTAAGAATCAGATTGAAGGAGAAGGGTAGAGTATCGAAAGTGAGAAAGAATAGAACCTGGGGGGAAATCCCTTGTTTACTTTTTCTTGTTCTTGTTCTATTCCTTATAAACAATAGAATAAAGGGTAAAAAGCATTATTACAACAGAACCACCTTCTAGTTTCCTGACAACTTCTTTAATCCATCTTTTTCCTGATGGGAATGCATGGCTTCAGGAAGACCCAGCTGTGATTGATGAGGAAGACAGATAATGAATACACTGGATTTACAAGGTTAATGGTAATTATTCTACCAGAAGGATCACCCATGCCAGACAGGTTTTAGCAAAAGACCCAGATTACATGCATTCATCAATCCACTATGGTGAGAAAACAGGGAAAAAATCCTGTACCGGATCAGTCATTGCTTGGGTCAACAAGGACCATGTCAGAGGTTAGAGTTCCTGGACATCTGGCAACAAGTAGGCAACAGGTCTCAGGAGCTGGATCTGGCCAACCAGGGCTTAATCTGTAGGATGACTGAAAGAACAACAAATACACAGGGGGAAAAAGTATACTGTATTTGAAAATTATACCATTATGGCTTATTATTAAAACTCAGAACCAATAAAGAGGGACTACTGTTTGGATCTGTACATATATTATACTAATGCATTATGTCTTAGGTTCTTGGGAAGAATTTGATGTATATGAACGTAAACACCAGATAAAGAACTGGGAAATGTGATTTCACTATTGTGCATATTAGAATAAGAATAATATTTGAAGAACATTGGGAATGTTCTTTACTGTTTTTGTTAATGACTTTTTGAATAACTGATAGATCTCAACATTGAAGCATTGAAAGATTTAGAACAGGATTCTTCTATTTCAAATTTCATATAAGGTATATAAAATTGAAGAATAAAATTATATATGCATGTAATAGAAGCTAGTTATTTATATCAAGATTGCAAAAAAGAGTTGTATCAGTTTAAAATTAGTTTATATATTTCCTAGTATGCGTACCATATTAAATTACAGCTTTACTATACTTTTGCTACACAGGTTGTCCTTGACTTATAATCATTTGTTTAATGACTGTCTAAAGTTACAACTGGTCCTCACATTTACAAGCATTGTAGCATTCTCGGAGTTGCATAATCTTTGGTAACCAGCATTCTATGATGGTCGCAGCATCCTGAAAACATATGATCGACATTTGTGGCCTTCCCAGCTGGCTTCCAATTAGCAAAGTCAAAGTGAGAAGCTGAATTTGCTTAATGACTTCATGATTCACATAACAATTGAAGTGATTTACTTGACAGCTATGACAAAAATATTGTAAAATCAAAGGTTATACATTTTGGTCCCAATCATGGTTGAAGGTTGAGGACTACTTCTACATTAGATTTTTTTTTTGTCCATTCTATGTTTCAGAATTGCAAACACAAAGTGCAATTTTGATATTAAAAATAAATGAAATGGCATTTTGATACCATTAACATCCTAGTTTAATGATTAGTTATATAAACTAGACACTGCATGACTTAATTATAGGGGAAACATAGTCCCAGCTGAGAGAACTATGAACAATATGTATTCAGAAAAAAAAATTGTCAGCTATAATTGCAACCAACTAGATCCCATTTTGATTGTAGAATAAAATATATAATTCTATTTTATATTGGTGTTTTGGATCTAAGCCATAATGAATAAGAAAGCAGCTAATGAGTTCTTGCAATGAAAAAGCTGCAATTATCCATATTTATATTTAACCTTTTGAAACACCAGTCATTAATGTCTCATTAACAATGGCCTAGTTTAACATTTTATGTATCATCCATATTATATCCTGTTTTTGTAAGATGGTGTAATACATACACACAACTTTAAAAAAAACTTTAATAAAAAAATAATGCAATTGCACAAAAATAAAAATTCATGCACTTTAGATTCCTAACAATTATATTTTACTTACTACTGGATTGTAGATATTACTACTCCTGATTCTATGCATTTTATGACTAACATACTGTATCTTTCCAAACTGAGTGCTGCAAGCAAGCATTTCTTGGCTACAAATGCTTTCATTAAGAATTGACACCAATTTGGTATTTTCGCTCATTTAACAAGATCTTTCCAAAGATCTGAGATATGCAGATGTTAATGTTTAACAATATTATTATTGAGCAACTGGTTAGTCATACAGTTATCCAGATGTTTAGAGTGATTTGGCATTTTTACTTACCATGTCCTTCACAAGGATCAGGGATAGGCAGATTATTATTTAGTAATATTACGGCTATTGTTGCAGAATGTAAGCTATTCCAAGTAAAGCTGTCCTTTACAATTGACTGGTGGTAGGAGTAACCAGTGGTACCCACAGCATTGAAAAAGATCTGGCAGATGGCATGTGAGATGGGTGACAACGATGGCAGCAATGATGACTGTAACTGGCAGACACAACTGGCAGCATTGGTGGTTATGCAATTGCTACCATTTAAATCTGCCAGGGCTGGAAAGTAACAGTGATGTCAATTTGCCTTCCTTGAGAATGCCCTGCTCTTTAGCTCCCTCTCTGCCTGTCTGTCATCTGCACCTCTATAACTTTCTGGTTTGGTTCTACAACCCAACAAGACAGACTTCAGAGGATAATTAGAACTGCAGAAAAAACAATTATTACCAACCTGCCTTCCATTGAGGACCTGTATATTGCACGACTCAAAAAGAGGGCTGTGAAAATATTTACAGACCACTCACATCCTGGACATAAATTGTTTCAACTCCTACCCTCAAAACGACACTACAGAGCACTGCACACTAGAACAACTAGACACAAGTATATTTTTTCCCAATAATAGTTTTATTATTTAAACAAATAATTCCCCCAACACTGTCAAACTATTTACTAAGTCTGCATTACTACTATTCTTCTCATCATTCCTATAACCTATCTTCTCCTACTTATGACTATAACTTTGTTGCTTGTATCCTTACGATTTACATTTATTGTTTCCTAATACAATTTGATTGGTTATTTGTACCCCATGACTATCATTAAGTGTTGTATTTTATGATTCTTGATGAATGTACCTTTCTTTTTATGTACTTAAAGCATATGCACCAAAGACAAATTCCTTGCGTGTATAGTCACACTTGGCCAATTAAAAATTCTAATCTAATCTAATCTAATCTAACCTGTCACTATTTCAGTGATACTCCCTGCCTAATTCCCAGTGGTATTGCAGTCCACCCACTACATTCTAGTCCCAAAAGCTGATAGGTTGATCCCAAAACAATTTCTAGCACCTTTCAATTAAAATTATTTTCTCCCTAATTTTTAATCCCCTGTTAAAATACTATTTCTTATTATAAATAAATGATAAATCTGACACATTCTTGAAAGCTAATCACATTTTCTGGATTGATATTCCAGGCAAAAAATAATGGCACATCATCACATCACATCTGCAAAGAAACTAATTAAATGCTCCTTGCCATTAATTTTCAAAGTCTTGATATGTTGATTATTTCTAATTATTTGAGGAAAAGGTTACTAAACAGTAAAAGTGGCAACTTTCTTTATTATCTCTGTTTATTCTAAAACATTCTGAATTCCATGAATTTATCTTAATTGAACAGTAAAGAATTTAGAATACAAATAATGGATAAGATTTATAAAGTAATCTGATACTTTTCAACATTTAAATAAGTAAGCTTTCTAAAATTGATCAAAAATCTTAAAAATATATACAGAATGCAACTAATTTCATATCTTAATTTGGCTTTAGTATACTTATTAAACTAATTTAACATATTGCCATGTATCAGAGATATAATTGCCTTGAATTAAAAGGAACATTTTAATACGCAAAAATCATTCATGATTTTTTTAAAAAAAATAGGCAATCAGTTTCAGCTCTTTAGTTACTTTTCAATTCATTTTTCAAATAAAAATTAAAAAAAAAATATTTTCATTCTGTAAATTTCTAATAGGGATTTTTAACTATATGAAATCATTTATTTTTTAAAAATCATGTTGGTTGAACAATACAATTTAGCCTGAACGTATACAAAGAAATCTTTTAATTAAAGGAAACACCAAAACAAATAAAAACCTCTTTCTTATGTCAGCTTTAATGAATTAAATTAAATCAATTAATCTATTTTTATAATGCATTTAATAATAATTTAGATATCTTATTATCACTTATAAAATATCCAGTAAGTAAATTGCAGTTGATTGGCATATTTATTACTTTATTACTAACTCCTTTCTCTTTTTCAATAATTTTTCATAATTATCCTTCAAATGAAAATTTTCATTCTGTTTCTGAAATCCAAATGTCTTCATTTAGAACACATCTAGGCCGATATTTTAAAGGGAATTTAAATAAAAAAAAATATTGTAATACTTACTGGGCATGGGGAAGGTAAACATATTGATCTAAGGTCTAATTAACATGATATTTAATCCAGTAGCAGATAAAATCAGAACATAATGAATGTTAGAAAATTTTTAAATCTAGTATAATATATGTAGGTGTTCTTCATATATTAACTAAACTACCTGAACATCACATAATATAATAATGAATATTAAAAATAAAAGGACTTTTAAAAACTTTATTTCTATCCAATCCCTCTTATGACTTCACCTTTCCCATATTTAATAAGCTGTACCAAGGTTTAAAGATTAGTGTATCTTTATTATAACATGTTAAAAGCAAAAGACTCTCTTCCTTGAGAGAGACAAATATTTATGATTTTTCACAACAGCTAGATGATTTATAGAGAATTTCTGAGCAGGGAAATATAGTTTTGTGCCTTAGTTTAGATATGTGACAAATTACATGCAAATTCATAAAAAGAAGATCTATTGATGTGGAGCAAGAATTAAAAAGTTCTTGGAGCGATTATACAAAATAAGGAAACAATTACAAAACCACCCTGCAATTTACAAAAGTTGAATGATGTATTGGATATACATCAGACATCTGTCAATCTCCATTTAAGCCTCAAAGGGAATCAATTAGAATTAAGTAAGTGATGCTCTTCAGGAACTGTCAGCTTGAGAAATGCCAGCTCTATATGCCTTCAGAGATTGAATGTGGATTTATCCTCCCTATTATCATGCTAATACCTTTAAGTTCACACATCTAATTTTAAAGAAAGAGGGTAGAGCAGATACGTTTTTCATATAGGGATCACTTTTTTTTGGAATAGGTTTTTTTTCCCATTTTGAGAACGAGATATCACTGATTTCAGTGATCTGATACATCCTTAGGCGAAATGTACATTTTGAAGAATAACTGATCACAATTAGTTTGCATCTGTCATATCTTCCTTCAGAATTTTCAAAGATTTACCTTGTCAATATGATTGGCTAAGTATTAGGTTTTAGATTCATATTTGAATCTTAGCATATGGTATCAGCGTGATAAAGGGATGAAAGGAAATGAATCATCATGTTGATTTCTATTCATATTTCTTTTTCATTCTGTCTCTAACCAGAGAGTGGTAATAGAGTAAATGTCTCCTGAGAACATGGACATCTCAGACATTCCAGTAAATAACTCATACTCTGACATGATTTGATTAATGTACTGGAGAGATTTAGGTGTCTAAGACCAATGGAAAGGTGTTATATTAGTGGAGCAAATTGTAGTAAATCTCATTTATGCTGGTGAGTTGGACAATGCAGGTTTACTTTTCAGCTAGATTTTTGAATTATTTTTCTGCCTTTTGAATCACAATGTAGGCTATTCAGGCTATAGCTCATTTTATCAGCTTCTGGAAAAAAAACATAAAAATCTGCAAATATTAGATGCAGCTGTCTGTATGTACATTTACATCAGTCCCCTGCATGTATTTAGAAATTTTCAGTAATTTGAAAGGAGAGTTTGTACTTTTCCATGTAAGAGATAACTAGGAATATCTTTTACACAAAAATGTCAAAGGGAAGCACTTCCTGGAACAGCTAAAATAAGGTTTACCCAGAGAGTTAGATGGTCCACACTCTGCTTTTGTTAAGAACTATGGAAAATCTGTCTTTTTGCCCAAGACTTTAATGAAAGCGAATTAGATACCTTGCTTCATTCCATCTGCGCTGTCAACTTTATTGGTTTCATTATAATTTCTTTGTTTGGTAGTTGTGAATTGCCCAGAATTTGTAGGAAGTGGATGGCATACATGTTTAATAAATTATTGTTACTATTATTATAAACTGTTTTGAATTTGTAAAGGTGTGGGGCTTGAAAAGTGAGAGTCTCTGAACTGAAAAGAGATCAAATCAGTCAATCCTTAGAATAGAATAGAATAGAATAGAATTCTTTATTGGCCAAGTGTGATTGGGCACACAAGGAATTTGTCTTCAGTGCATATGCTCACAGTGTCCAACAAAGAAAATTATATTCATCAGGAATCACAAGATACAACATTTAATGATAATCATGGAGTACAAATAAGCAATCAAATCATACCAGAAGACAATAATCAGTATAAATCGTAAGGATACAATCAACAAGTTATAGTGGGGTGGGTGGGTGATGGAATGATGAGAACAACAATAAATAGTTAGACAGTGTTAGGGGAACTATTTGTTTAGCAGAGTGATGGCATTCGGGAATTTCAAATCCTGATTTGGAAATTAACCTTGACTGTTCTTTGGATGGACTGATACTGTAGCTGAAGTTCAAACACTTTGACCATCAAATGAGAAGACAGGACTCACTGAAAAAGACACTAATTTGGAAAAGATTTAAGGGGACAACAAGAGAATAAGATGGTTAGATAGTATTATCGATGCAGTGGACATGGATTTGGGCAAATTCTGGGAGACAGGGGAGGACGGGGAGCCTGTACTACTATGGTTCATTGGGTCAAGAAGAGTCAAACACAACTTAGTGACTGAACAATAACTAATTATATAAATAGACCCATAATGCTGTTACCAAATAACTTCTGAAAAGATGTAAGTGAAGCTTGTGACTTCTCTATAAACTTTCTTCCTCTGAGGTAATTTCCTTTCTTCTATCCAATAAAAGTCAACAAAAGTATTTAGGGATTAATTTTGAAGTTAAAGGAAACTTTTATGGGTCTTTCTTTATAGGTCTTGGGACATTATGGGACCAACTGATCATTTCATGAATACAGAATAAACTTATACTGCTTTCAAAATTGTAGAAATCGTATAATTTTATGCTGCTATTGGTGCTTGTACACAGCAAGCTTAGTGTTTAGAAAGGAAGAAAAATTATTCAGCTGGTTCATGCACTTAACAAGGTATATATCTTGCCTTCTGCTGTAATATTTTAATTATTTCACTCCTTGTGAGGGGGGGAAATGTTATTTGTACGGAGAAAAAACAACAACATATGGGAATACAGATTGAGACTCGGTTCAGCCTTAATTTCTACAGCTCTTTCCTTAATACATACTCAGTTGTACACAATATTTTCTTATGTACTTACAATTATTAACAATGTGTGATTTTCATATTTAATATTTTCAAATCTTTTTAACCATATACAGCATAGGGGCGGTATTGGGCTTCAAGGTTTAGGGTCTATGGTCCAAACTCCTGAAGCTCAATATTGCTCAACAGACAGGCCATGAAAGCATATATCAATATATGCATTTTTATTTGCAGTTTTTGAATGAAGAAAAAATATGGGATGTTTAGGTGTCGACTCTATGAATTATTGGACTATTTGTGCTGCAATGTATTCTGTTTTCAGCATCTTCATTTCCACTTGAAAAGCTCTCTGCTGGATTTTCTTTAATCTTTAGTTACCATCCATAGATCTTACCTGTCTCTAAAGATGTTAAAGAAATACAGATATGTCTTTTATTCAATTTTACGTCCTCAAGAACTTGGAATCTTTTCACCAAAGATGATTAAGCAGTGCTATTATCTGTTAAATAAGGGTACCATTTGTCATGTTCACTTCTTTGTGAATGTTCATCACCCCACTGTTGAGATAACAGTAGGTTATCAGCTAAATAGGCAGGAAATATGCAGCTACAGTATGGGGAAAAAAAGTGCAGCATTTTATTAGCAATATAGTAGATATAGTGAATTTGGGGAAAAAGTAAAAACATTGAGATATCAAACATCTTATATAAAAATGGATAACTTCAGACTACCTAATAATGCTGCTAAGATTAACTGCCCATGATATACTGTATGAGGGGAAAAAACATACAATTATGAGTCAGTAATAGTAATAATAATCTACACACATTGGATCTTTCTTTAAAAACAAGACCCATCCCCACTTCTGGGTTGCCCCTTAAACAAAAAGCTACAAACAAGGCCAAATATTATCATTATAACAGGATGATTATTATTATTTGCTTCAAAGACTAATTTGGCCTACCAATATAGTTTATCTGACCATAGGTTTGTTAGCACGAACCTCAAGATTTTTCATTTTCAGAAAAAAACATTATCAAATCATGGTTCTATATAATCCATGCTTCCTTCTTCTCCCTTTAGGCACAGTAATAAACAATTCCTCTGGTTGCTTTTCTGAACTTGATGCTCAGGTCAACAACTAATGCTAGATACTATTCTGAATGAGATAAATATATGCATAAATGTTCATAAACCTAGCTATGGCTCTTCTTTGAATTCAAACTGATACAGGATTTCTTTGCTGCTGAATTAGTCCAGAAAGATATTCATATAGTTCACTAGGTTTGTTACAGGAATCAACATTTCTTAAAGAGCTGTCATCTTCAAGTACCACTTTTCAGAGCTTAATGTAGGAAAATGTACATAACTCTGGCATTTTGGCAATTATTCTGTCACTTTGATGCATAATAACTTCTCAGGCACATTGACATCTTACAGCTCTTCAGAAGGAATTCAGCCAAAATGGCAGTGGTGTGGGGAAAACAGAAGTAGGTCAGCTTAATATTATAATGTTGCTTAAAAAATAGGCATTTTAGGCAAATCTGGGTTTGCATGATGTTAAAAATATGATCGATTAGCTGCAAAAGAAACAGTTTTGCTGCTAGATGTTAGATTCTTGTTTCATCAGTTTTGAGCAAATATATATTATTAATTGATTCATAACACTTACAACTTTGTACCAAATCACCAACTGCATTATTATACAAAGGTTTTAAAGAATGGAATGTAGATAAATCTACTTCAATTTTCATTGGGACCACAGAATTCAGAGAATGTAATTTAAAAAAAAAAAAGATTGTGGGATAGAGAAACACTTTCATCTTAAGCCTAAAAGGAACAGGCACATAGAGAAGAAGAGCTAACTTTCTAAGAAGCATAGATGTGAATGGAAGGCTAAACATCCCATGTACTGTGGCTTGATTAAAATCACCTGTCATCTAATTGATTATATTTTTTATTATCTCTTTCAGAATCACAAGTTAAATTTAGTTGAAGCATACAGAGAGCTAAAAACGTCCAGAGTTTATTAATATTCAAATCGAAAAAAGTCAAAAGCAGTTAAAAACCCAACCAGTAGGATTCAAACTTATTTTAGATTTCTTGAAAGGGAGTTCTCAAGCTAGACTAATTAAGCTAAATTAAATCAACAAAGCCCTTCAAAGCTACTATAGTATAAAAAAATCTACTATATTATAGTAATTTTGAACTATTGTAGATATTTGATTTCAACATGGAAACTACAATTTTAAATCTGATGGAACACATTTACCCATACTCTTCTTTCGCTAAGATCTGTTTGGCAAGGAATAGTTCTTGGCACTATTTCACATATGGACCAAAGTCTAATTTCAAACTCTTTCCTTAAGCTGTCAGTTCCAATCTCTTTCAAAGGAGAACTGCCCTTTAGCTCACAGCCCAGTGGGCATTAGAAAGAGATAGGGAAAAAGAATTTGAGAAGTCACAGAAAACAAAGTAAAAAGTGGTAGCAAAAAGAAAGAGAAAATCAACATTTTAGCCAGATTTTGGTTAAACATGACTACCCATTGTCAGTCTGAGACCCTTGAGAGATTGCAATTGAAAAAGTAAACTGCAAAAGAAGAAAGGAAATATATCTCCCATTCTATCCTAAACTAAATACCAAGGATGCATAAATGGAGGCTGAGTGACTTAGGTCACTAAACTAAGCAGAAGTTTTCTAAAAATATGTATTGTAATCCAGGAAGTATAGCTCTCATGCTTGACAGTAAGACTACAACCTGAGGCCAAAACATAACTTAGTCTCCATCTTAATTTAAAATTTCAAATATATGAGTAAGGTTTCATTTAGATCCCATCAAATAATCAAAATCATGCTATATGTTCATTTAAACCATTGCTTCCCAAACCTGGGCAGAGTGTTTCATTACTTTAACTAGGTAACATTATCATCAAACCTGGGCAAATTACTCAAAATTGAATAAAAATAGTTTTTCTTTGGTTAGAATATAAACTTTACCGAATCACAACAAGGACATTGACTTAAAGTATTTTACCTGCATTGGCTAAAAAGACTGTATAATAAATGGTTTTGGATAATGAAAGAAAAAGTTTGAGAAGGCTGAAAAATCATGTTTTCAACAGGCTGTAGAATTTTTTAATGATTTGGCTGATGGTTTTCAAAATCACAGCATCAGTTCCATTTATCACAAGTCAGTCTCATATAATTCTCTTGGCAATACTTTTTCATAAAGGTATTCTTTACTTCTTCAGAAATAAGACTCCCACCTTCATTCTAGCTTATTTCCAGGTAAACATGCAGGAGATTGTAGCCTCATGACAGGAAATTTCACAATAAATCTCTCATACAAACACATAAGTGGTTTCTTTTCTATACGGAAGGTTGGCTCAATTGTTTTTTGCTCAGTGCAATATTTATATCCCTCCAACTGAGGCTTACCTCAGATGAGAAGAATGTAGTAGGATCACAATCTTCTTAAACAGAACTAGAAAATATAAGCAGAATGAGACAGCACTGATTTTATTCAAAAAAGACAATTCCTTGCTTTTTGATGACTGGTGTGAACATAACCCCAAGACACATAAATAATTATATCTCATGTTATGTACATCAGAATTTTGCCAACGATAACATGCCCACCAAGCTCTCTTCTAATCAGTGTGCAAACAAATTATGAATTTTTGACTGAATACAAAGGGAATACACACACAGTCCTTAATTGTAGATCAAGGGAAATGTCTCAGCTTGTTAATTTATCTTTCTTTTCCTCTTACTGTTGTTTTCAGTTCCCTTTACCCCCAACTAGCTGCAGAAAATCATACTTCCAGGAGCAGAAGTAGATAAATCTTCCATTTATAAAATAACTTCAAATGAGAATGCCCAGATGAAGCCCTGAGGGAGGAAAAAAAGAGAGAAGACAAAAAGAAACTAATCAAGTCAGTAAGTTTATTGATTTCAGCTGATTTTTTCTGGGGCAGGGTTTTGCTCTGAGACTGGCACTTTGAAAAATATGGCAGTGCCGGGAAATTTATGACAGTTGGTAAGTATACACTTCTACATATAAACATACAAAAAGGTATAAAAGAGGACTAACTTGAGAAACAATTCAACTAATAATTTCCAAAAACAAATGAAATGAAATGAATGAAGGAAAGAAAGAAAGAAAGAAAGAAAGATAGATAGATAGATATAGCAAGGAAATCCCAAAAATTCTGGCTTTAGTCAGAAGTGTGTCAAAACTTCACTTACTTTGAGTCATCCCTTTACCCACCACAGCTTTTGTTTCATATCTCATATTTAATCTGATTTAGTAGGTTCATTAATAGTCTGAAATGCACAAATCTCAAAAGACTTATGAATGTAATGTTCATTTAAGACAATTGCTGGAGATGGTTTATTTCTTGCTTTTCTGTATTTTGAGAACTCACTCTTTGTGGAATTATAAAAAAAATGTGTATTAGTCCTTGTTGGTGTTGATTTTTTTAAGGGGAGAGAGAAACTTCTATAAAACTTTGTATATGACCAAAATAATGACTATTGAATTGACTCAGAGGAAAAAAAAGAATACCAAACTTTTGAATAAAAATGTTTTATGTTTTCAGGAAATAGACAGCATGCAAAAGAAAGTAAAATAATCCCACATTGACTGTGTTAGGTTTAAGCACAAGTAGAAGGTGGCTATGACAGGATTTTGAGATTCTGTTACAATGTTCAATCTGTATTATTGTGTGTTCTAAGATTCTGTTTCTTGACTTTGTCTATCTCAAAGCAGTGACATTTCTCTTTCTCTCGATTTCTCTGTTCTTGATTTCTTTCTTTGTGTTTTCCTCCATATCTTAATCTTGGTTTCTATATTTCTTCTTTGGTTTTCTCTATTCCTACTTCTGTGTCTGTTAGCTTAGATTAGATTATCATGACTCATCCTTCCACTATGAGTCATCAACCATCTTCTTTCTCCATGACATTCTGCTCACTACAGGCTTCTAACTGGTTGTAGGAATTCCAAACATCCTTTAGGATAACTGAGAAGCATTAGTGTCTGACCAGGTCTCCAAGGAAGGGAGAGGAAGTCACACAAAGGAAGAGAATATTTCACAACTTCTTGTTTCTTTTGCACATACTATTTTTTTTAATTTGTCAAACAGGTACACGATAACAAGTACAGTGGTACCTCTACTTACGAAATTAATTCATTCCGGAAGCCGTTTTGTAACTTGAAAATTTTGTAAGTAGAGA
>JAEANM010014978.1:0-13790 GCA_017656035.1 Myanophis thanlyinensis
GGCAAGAGGTGCTGGCTCAGGAATTCTGGGAGTTGAAGTCCATGAGTCATGAAAGAGCCAAGGTTCCCTACCCCTGCCCTAGAGCTACTGATCCTGGCAACCAAGAATCTTAGGACTCCAAGGGTTTATATGCTGGTCAAAAGAAAGAGGAAGAGAGAAAGAGGCCAGGAGAAGATGGATGCCAACTGCTCTCCAATTCCACTTTGTCCTCCATACTCATGGAGGATCAGTTACTCACGACCAACACCACAGTGCAAATGAGCTCCAGAGACAGGTCCCATTAGCATTCATGGTCTAATTACCAGCACATCATCCTCAATATTCATCCTTAAGTGGTTATCCAAAGTTTCACTTCTTTCCATTCTTGAAAAGAAAACAGACACTGCTGCCCCACCCACCCACAAAGGCAGGGGAGGGGGAGAGGAAAACAAAAGACACCCCCCCCCTTTTGATTCATGCAACCAGAGACCTCCCCTTCTATGCTCGGCCAATAACCGGGGTCTCTGCTGAAAGGACCAGGATGGGAGGGTGAATGAGGAAGGCGAAAAAAAGCAGTGAAACCAAATAAGGCAGGAAAATTTCAGACTTTCAGAGGCCAAAGTGATCCTGGATTTACGTGACAGCAGTATGTTCCTCTTTTTTTTTTTTAAATCAATGTCTTATTATCCCCAGCATTAAATTTAGTTCAGGCAATTTCTGGAATTGTTTAAAGTCTACATGGGCATATTTTTGTGTGCCTCTTGCATATGTCTACTTTTTGGCCTCCTGCACGCAGCCAAGAGATTTGTGCTGTGCAAAACTATTTTGCACGGATGCCATGTGCACCCTTTCCCCTGAAGTATGTGTTTGGGCTGCGTGTGTGGTATGCCTGTGAGGGTGGGGTGGGGTGAATGTGAACTTCTGAATTGCAAAATCCAGAAACAGATTTCAGCACAGAACTTCAGTTCTGCCTTAGGAATGTGGTCATCTCTAGGAACAGAAGCCAAAGGATTTTGGCCTCACTGTTAGGAATTCTTCTCTGGCCACCTCTTACAAATGATCCCCATTGAGAAAAGAATCCACAAATCCAGATTGAATCAAGAAAAAAAATTATATAGGTATCTAAAGCCAGAAGCTAAGCAAAGCTGGAGAGATATTTCCATCTGCTCCTCAAAAGTCCACTTTGATCTTGATGATGGTAACAATGACGATAACAATGACAATGATGATGATGATGATGTCCAACTCTTGGCCAAGTCTCTTAGCCAAGTCTCTCCCCATCTTCCAGTCTTGCCCTATACCTTTAAGTTGTTCTGGCTGGTGTCCACTGTGATGGTGACTTTCATCTTAGATGACATCAAATCCATCCTGGGAAATCTGCAAGAAACACACCCTCGGTCTACCTTCCAATCTTTCTAAAACCAGGTGGGAAATGGTCCTTTGGTTGGACCACTCGGCTTTCCGTTCCTTTGTGTACATTCATTTCCTGATCTCAGGAGTATGTGGTAGGCATATTTGACTCTCCACTATGCCGGCATGAGACAAAATGCTGGACAGGGAGTAGAATCATCCATGACAAACCAATAGTCCTCTGTGCAATAGAAGACTCTATACCATCCTGTCCCCACCACCAGCTGTTCCCTTTTGCCCCAAATTCCTTCCTTTCTCCCAACTGTCTCTGGTTACCTTCACCTTGAAAAAGAGGCTGAGAACCAAAAAGTCCTTTTCAGGCCAGTCCTTCTCCCCTGGTGCAACCTTCAAACAGCCCCCAGACCTTGCTGAAAAAGATGGTTCAAGAAAAAAAATGGAGAAAGAAAGGGAGGGGTGACCGTGGCCTCTCCTTGCTGGCCTCTTTGAGGCTGCTGCTTCTGCCTCCAGATATAATTGTAGCCCCCCTCTCTCCATATCAAAGAATAGGACATTGTTATTCCAGGGAGAAGACCCCCAGAGATCTACCTTTCTCCCCAGTGCCCTCGGCACAGCAGAAAGAAACACACACACAAAAAATTAAATCCACCAACCTGGAAAAAAAATCTGGGGATGAGAATTTCCTTTCAAAAGCGCCTATGCTAAATCGGGATTTACAAAACCTCTTTCTGCATATAGAAACTAGATCAGGCATGGAAAGAAGAGGCTGGGTTTTTCCCAACTATTAAGCGGCTGCTGAAATTGAAACAACAACAACAAGAGGAGGAGGAAGAGAAGGAGGGGGCGGGGGAGGAGGAGGAGGAGGAGAAAGAGGAAGAGGTGTCTGGTCTTCCTCTATGCTTTCAAACTCCATCTTTGCCCTTCTCGTAAAGGAAGGGATGATTTTGTAACACACTGGATTATTTGAGTTGCATTACTCCTGCGCAAAATACAAGACGCTTAAAATTAATTATGTTTTGCAACATTGATATGATACCCGCTATCCAATATTCTCACACAACAAAAAGAAATGAATACGGTGACAATCAAACCAGAAAAAAAAAATGAAATCAGCACCCAACCAAAATACTATTAGCAGAGGATGAAACTAAATTAAACCCCCAGCCGTGTCGGCTCTTTCAGCTCTTAAACTCTGGAAATGTTGCGGAAACTGGAGATTCCTAAAATAATTTACAAAATCAAAAGTTTCCTGCCCAAGCAGGGGGTTGGACTAGAAGACCTCCAAGGGGCCTTCCAACTCTGTTACTCTATATATATATGTTCCAGATTCCAACTAGCTTGAAACTCACTCTTTGAATACATCATCTTACACCAAAACCAGCTTAGGAAGATTTTGCTCTCACTGCACACGCTAAAATTATCCCCATTGTCTAATAAATATTCTTTGGTCTCATCCATCCTCGAGATCAGCAAAGTCGATTGCTTGTTAACCCCCACTCAAACAACATCGCTTTGAGCAGCATCCAACAAAAACAAGCCATGAACAGGAAAACATAATTATGCAATGTTCATTATAAACAACCCAATATGTAAAACAGTGCAAAACATCATAATCAAACAGCCAAAAGGACATCCTGCTCAACTGGAGACCACTGGTCAAGGGTCTTTATTCTCATTCTACAAGTCATGAAAACTCTTAAGGAGTTGAAATTTGCTGAAGGTCACATCAAAGCAAGCGGAGATCCATTATCTCTTGTTTGTCCTTTTTCAGTGAATGAAGACATGAGTGAGTTTCATTTTTCCCTGCCTGCATTCTGCACGCTTCCCAGGAATGGTAGGGGAGTGTGTGTGTGTGTGTGTGTACTACAAGCCAAGGTACAATTTCCCCAAAGGGTAATGCATCACACCAGTATGTAAATCAGAGCTGCCTTATCTCTGTGGAGGTGTCACACCCTGCATACGAATGTCATCCCTTTTCTACGTCCACCCTCCAACATGCAGATGTGAAGGGGACCCTGCCTGCCAGGCAATGTCCCCTATATACACTCCCAAGAAAATGCCAGGGCATCCTTGGGGGCATTGAATTCCCTTGCAGAAGAGCCAGGCAAAGACAGGTGCTTCGGGATCCTGAATGAACTCGCAGCCAGCAGATCCAAAAGGGACAGAAGTGCCATTCATGTCTCTTTCATGCCAGGGTAGGGGAGAAGACAAGGATCTCTTTGACCAGATTTTGGCTGCTGGTATCTTCGCTGTCACCCGCAGAGCTCATTGCAAGAATTCCAACCAGGGCCCCGAAGCCAGCCATGAATGAGAAAGAGACGTTTGTCTGGATCGAGCGAATAGCGTCCATCGAGTCCTGCAGGGGATGCCATGAAGACACCAGAGGAGGCCATTACTCCAACAGAACTTGGCCAAATCACTGTCACCGGGTTTTGCCACCTGTCCACAGAGAGTGCCAGGTTCCTGGAAGGATCTAAGGGCAAGCAAACAAACGGACTGCACTTGCAACCCTCTGCCCCACACAGTCACCTATCAGAAACTGGTTCAAGCTGTTGTCCATTTGGGTCTCCTCGGTTAGCGAAGGTATCGTCTTCCCCAACGGGATGCCCTCAGATCTGTCCAACTGCAAAATTGCCCACTTGGCTGGGAATCCTGGAAAGGGGAAGAACATGAGATGATGCCAACATATAAAAAATATCTTCCAATAAAAGAGGATATTTGTAGCTCAGGGTTGAAAAGAGGGGTCTTTGGTGGTCTCTGAACTTGGCTGTTTTCTTGCAGATGTTTCACCAGCCAACTAGGTAACATCATCAGTGCAAGATGGGAGTAAACCACCTAATCAAAAAACCACCAAGAACATTCTCACCACGACAGGACAAGCTACCTGTATATAAACAGAGAACAAACCCACTCCCTCTAATACTGATGATGTTCTTTAGTTGGGTAATGAAACATCTGCAAAAAAAACAAAACCCAACCAAGCTCAGACAATGTCTTCCAGCTCAAGATGAGTCCTCGCATCCTCCCTTAGAGAGGGGCTCTCGCTATGATGGGTAGTCACTTTGAACCATCCCTACTATCTGGTGTCCACTTAATATGCACAGCTGCTACACACTTCCATCTAGCACATTAATATTTCCAGCCACAGCTATGAAGGTTCCAGGTGCCAATGAATTAATGCAAAAAGACAGGCAAGGAGGAAGGCCATATGTCTCCTAGCTTGTATCTCTTTTCCCCTGGGACCGCCGATTACAGGGGAAGATGGCGAAAGGAAGATGGGAAGGAAGAGGCCAGCTGGTTGGTGGGCAGCAGAATAACCCAGGGTCCTTCATAATCTTTGTGGGGAGCTACTGTCACAGATGAGTATGAGGCATCTAGGGAAGTTCTGGGGAAAACAATTTAATGTAGCTGTTTATCGGAGGAACTTAACCCTGTTTAGCCATGCTCTCCACCTGCATTAAACGGAACTCCCTTGTAGGCCAGTTAAAAATGAATGAGCTTGTCTACAAAAATATTTTGACCCCAAAAAGACATAACAGAAAATCTTGTTACACTTGAGGAACCTAGAGGTCATTAGCCTTTCCACATCTCACCTAGACAAAAAAAAAAAAAAAAACTATTCAGCAAGAACAGCCCAACTCTTGTAAGAGGTTGGTGCTCATCTCAGCATTTTAGAAACCTTTTTTTTTCTTCTAAAAAGTTTAGGGGAGCCTCTTAGAAATTGATCTGGTGACCCTTCTTACGGCCGATCTTCCTTTCAGCAGATCAGGTGAGCTCCCACTGAAAGAAAATACCAACATTTACACCTGGTGCATCAGGGTCTTACAAACTAAAGTTTGGGTCTCCTGCTCTGAGGTTTACAGGTGTCGGGGGGTGGCACCCATCTGTCGACATGAGCTCCCAGATTTTTTCATTTGCTCTTTAGGGGGGCTCCATTTCTTGCAATCTCCCACCTGCCAGCCCAGTTTGACGGGATTTCAGCTGCCAGGTAAGTCTCTGACTTGAAGGATGTAATTATCAGCAGTGGGGGAGCCTCTCCCCCTGTGCCAGGCAGACCTTCCGGGGGTGGGTGGGTGGGTGGGTGGGATGCAGGAAGATTTATGCACTGAGCCGGTCATTAAGGTGTCAAGATGGCAAACGCTGGGAGGTGGACAGCTGGAAGGGGGGGAGTTGCTCCATTCCCAAATTATCCCAGCAGTTTCATTGCCTTATCAAAAGGTTTCCACACTCTTTGCCTTAGCTTTGATTTGACAAGCCTCACCAAATTATTTCTCCTTGCTAGGGGGGCCACATCCTGTTCAGGTGTTCAAAATAAATACAGGGGGAGGAAGATCAAAATGAGTTCCTGCTTCACACTCGGTTGCTGATGGATGTACTCTTCCAGAGGTTCAGGGCTGTGGTTATACATTGATTTTATTTTATTTTGTTTTAGGATCTGTTTCCCATATATTCTGGCTTCTTCCAGCTGTTATCCCATATTGCAGATGGCAACTCAGATATTGGGGCAGGGGAGGGTCAGCGAACTCTTTCACCGAGCACATTAAGCCATTGTTTGTTCAACTGTGATTTATCGGGTCTACTAAACTGCAGATAGGCTTGTTGCAATGTTCTCTCCGTAAACTATGGATTACAAGCCCCCCCCCCCCCAATGGTTTGGGTGCATTCAACCGTCCTGCTTGGCCAACTGCAACGGAGCATGTCATGACCTCGTGCAATGTGCCGATTCAGCAACAGACTTGGGTTACCCAGTAAAAATGAAACCGAAAACTTCACCTCTCCTTTGAAATATCAAGTTGAGGCCAAAACTGACTGTTTTGACTTTGCGGTGTTGAGGGAGAACTCAATAAAGATGGGGGTTTCCCCCCCCCCCTCTATCTGCAGAACTGTGTGATCACCAACAGCAAATTGTGTAAAATTACTCTACCCAGAGTATAAAGAAGACTGCAGGAAATTCACAGCAGATTTGCTTTTATTTCTAGAGGGGGGGCTCAAACTCAGCTCCTGTGCATTCCTTTGCTGTTTGGTTAAGCTACTTTAGCCTCCTTCGCCCCTGGATCAAACATCTCCATTCCGAAGTTGCCTTCGACACCAAACCCACTTGTTTCAATGCCAAACTTTGAAAGCAGCCTGCTCCACCATCTTTCAAAAAAAGGAGGGAAGAGAATACAGGAATGAATAATAATAATAAAAAAAGGATTGATGCCAGTCCCCAAACCCAGGAAGATGGCAAGCAGAAGAGATGGCAAACCTCTCTCCAGTCACACCTTTTGCTGAAGGAGGCTGAAGGTGGCCACAGTTGCGGCTCCAGCCTGTCCCTTTCCTCCTGGGGGTGATTTTTGGTGCGTGCGTGCTCTGAATTACAACCCATCCATGGGCGATAATCTTAGCGGCAGACAGCTTTGCAATATGGAATGCTGGCTGGCGTGGAGGCAGACAAGGGAATTCTTCTGGCCAGCGAGATGGCAAAGAGAAGCATTAATTAATCTCCACATGTGCTGCCTGGAAAATCCATCTTCATGTGTTGCCCACATGGTGTCCCTTAAAAGTGCAGACCACTGGAATTTATGGGCCTTTGGACTCGCTAAGGAAGATGCCATTAAACCTCAGACCTTTCCAAGCTGTTCTCCTTCCTTCCTTCCTTCCTTCCCACCAGGTCTCCTTGGCAACCATTCATTTCCTTCTGCTTTTTTGCCTGCTCTCCTTCTTTCCAATGGTCACTGGCAGTGGGTAAGATCTTCTACACAAGCTCGGATACCATTCTTGTCTCTCGCCTTGGTCAACAATGCTTGGCTGGAAGCAATTCCAGATGGTTGGACTTTGTCACTTTTCCCACTTTTCCCTCTTGAATCAGACCTTCCTGGGGTGTTGGGCACAACCACTTTCTCTCTTCCCAGCCAAGATTTTTCACAACAAAGAATCTCATCGTTTTTGGACCCTTGGACATTCATCAGCTAAGCTCAGGTTTTGCTCCAAAATACATACTTTGAATAGTAGTACATCATCTACAATAGTACAACATCTACAATTTCTTGAGTAGTCCTACCAAGAACATATTCTGGTTGGAATGTTGCTTGAAGGAGACCTTCTTTGGTTGATGTTCCTCAGAAAGTTGAGTCCAGAGTACTGAAGGAGAAGTATGAGAAGCAATGTTGGTCAACCACTCAACTGGACGCTCCTTAACCCTCTCACTCTCTCAGGCTTGAACAAAGTTATTTGCAGTTCAAAGCCGACTAGAGGAGATACAACAGGTTTCCCCAATGTTTGCAGTCCATCCGCTTAATCAAGGAAACAGCAGCACTGTGATGTAGATCCCCTTTGTCATATTTTTAATTCCCTATCCAAAATGATAATGGATGTTAAATTAGCTTACTTCTTATTTAATCTTCTGTTGTAAATTAAAGGGTTTAAAGCTCAGAAGAAGAAATAATACCTCTTTTGAGAAAAGATGTTAACACGCCCCTCTTAATCTCATTTTTGGGAAAGAATTACACATTTCTACATGAATCACAGGCAATGGTATATGAGAGTTGAAATCTGTGTCTTTTCCCACATATTGTGTACTCTTTTTTTTTTTTTAAGAAAACTCAGCTGAGGCCAACTGAAATACTGTTTACACCATTAAGGTGAATGAAAGAGGAATTTCTGGAATAATAGTATGAAACAGCCTTCTCAAACCAGGATGGCTTTAGGAGAATTTATTTTCCAACATAACTCTTTCCGGTCACTGATAAACTGGCCTTAAACACAGAAGCCCTATTAAACATCACTGTGTGCTTCATCCACCATTGCTTGGTTTAATTCTTCCTAAAGTAATCTAAACCAGGGCAGGAAAAACCCCCCACAAATTTCTGTTCTGTAAGGAGCAGTTTTGTTTCATCTGCCTACTGGATGACCCTGAATTCGAATATTATGGGAAGGCGACCCAAATATCTCATCAACCTGTTTCTACCAACATGTATAATATGCCAAACTAATCAAGGAGAGAACCAACCTTTAACTAAAGAGAAATTTCTGGACAGTGATGACAACCAGTGGGACAGCTTGCTTCGGAAGTTGTGGGTGCTCCAACACCGGAAATTTTTAAGAAGAGATTGGACAACCATTTGTCTAAAATGGTATATTGTTTCTTGCCTGAGCAGGGGGTTGGACTAGAAGACCTCCAAGATCCCTTCCGACTCTGTTATTCTGTTATCCTGATGTTTTTGGGACAACCCTACCCCCTGGATGTCTTCGGGTCTAGAGACATCTACACTCCCTGGTTCTTCCTAGCAGAGAAGACAATGGCTATGAATTGTGCATGAGATCCTGTCATGGCTGACACACGGGCCGTTGGACTTTTTATACATTCATATATTTAAAATGCTAAGCTTCAGAGAGGAGGGCTTTTTAATGGCCTCCCCATCACCATTTGATCTGCCTATCTTCTTTTCCCTGGGAATTATTTCTCATTAGAATACCTTTTTACACCGCCTCTGTTTACGGAGTCAACTACGGCAACACGCTTATCCCCGATTTTGATCTTTTGCGGTGATATTTATCTTTGATGCCGGCTTTATAGAACTGCCAATGGCTTTATTTTTCTCTCTGTCTTACTCTGGGCCCACGTAGCTATGGGAACCGGCATTAAATGCCCATTCAGATACACCATCAAAATGAATTTTTGAAACAAAAGGGAAGGTTTTAACATTAGCGCTTTGCGAGCCTCTCTTCCCTCAAGACAAGTGAATTATTTACAGAATCCCTCGCACACAAATTGGACCACAGGAGACATCCACGTGCCTTTTCTTTTTCTGCACTTCTTCAATTTTGATCACGGCCACTGGGGGAAAAAAAATAAGATGGCAGGGCTTCCTTTTCTTCAGTCCAAAACTTAACTGAGACATATGTTGAGACATCTAGATACCGAAGATGCATCTTCAGGCATTGAGCAAGCAAAGTTCGAAGTTACAAGTGAAAAAAGTAACGTATAACCAACTGGGTCTTTATGGTATCAGGGGATCAAAATTTGGGCATTTGTCAACCAGCAAGCAATTAAGATGGTTGCAGCATCGCAGGGGCTTAGTTTGTGACCTTCCCAGCCAGATTCCAACACACAAAATCAACAGGGGAAGCCAGATTTCGCTTCATGACTATGTGCTTCACATAACAATTGCAATGATTAACTCAACAACATCAAAAAAATATCAGGTGCAACTCGCTTAAGAACTGCTTTGCTTAGAAATGGAAATCCTGGACTTAATTGTAGTTGTAAGGGGAAGACTGCCTACATTGGCAACGCTAAACTTGTTGCAAAGAGTTTGTCTGTGAAGAATCTGCTAAAAGGAGACCCTTGGACTTTGCAGATCCAAAATTTGCACTGTGCCTGTTTGCAGGACCTCAGTTCTGAACCCCTGGGGGCACTCAAGGGTGAATAGCCTTGCCTCAATTCAGAAGACACCAGTGGTTGAATTGCACCAAGAATTGCGTTATGAAAAGCAAAAATCCTTAGAAAGTTTCTCCCGAACATGGCAAAAGGAAGAGGAATTTGTGAAATGCCCTTGAGGAAATCTGCTCATGTTTACAAAAAAATCATTTCAGCTTGAAACTTCCTTGACAATTTTTGCCCGAGGAGACCCAATAAATTAGTCTCCACCAACATTTCAGGAAAAACTCAATGGCAGCTGTGAAATAAAATAAGGAGCAAATAATCAACTTCTGAGGGAGATTCGGAACTTACCTTTGTAGCTACACCTGGAACGGAGAGGTGAGATCTCTGATCTTGTGTCCTCTAGGGCTTCCTCTAGATTCAATTTTACAACAAAAGAAATCTGTGATAAATCAAACTCGGCAAGTATTTCTGTTACCTCAGCCTCCACCTCCCTGCTGAGGCCACCATAAGTTTATCCTCTCTGCTTCCACAAATTTTTCATAAAATTTGACATTTGAGAACCATCACTACTAACAATAACAAAAGTATTCATATTTTATCGCTCAGCTGCATTTTAGCAGAAATTAAAAGCACCCAGGACAGCTTGCTTCACAACACATCAAATCAAAACATTAAGTGACATCAAGTCATTTCTAATGCGGTAGCAAACAAATAACATTTAAAAGGAAGGACCAATTGTGAGAGTGGATTAGATGATTTGCAAGACAATCCACTTCCAAGCTCTCCTTTCTATGGTGGGACATAAACATCTCTCCAGAGCAGGGGTATCAAACTCAAGGCCCCGGGGCTGGATCTGGCTCATGGGGTACTTAGATCTGGCCCATGGGGACACCCTGAAAATAGCAAAGGACCGACCCACGGTATCTCTGCCAGTGAAAAAGGAACCCGTTTTCACTGGCAGAGATTGCAGGAGGCTGTGGCAGCCATAAACACACACACACACCCCCGCTCCATTTTCACTGGCAGAGGGCTAGCAAAACAAAACAAAAGGAGAAATGTTTCCTCTTTTGCATTTGAGCATCCAAGAAGGGACAGGAAAGGAGAAAGGAGAAGACGAAAGAAAAAGAAAAAGAAGGAAAGAGAGCAATGAAAGAAAAAGGAAAAAAGGGAAGGAAGAAGAAAGGCGAATGAATAGGGAAGGAAGGAAGGAAGGAAGGAAGGATCGCCCTGGCCTCACCTGGGCCACCACAGGTGCCCCCAAAACAAGTGATGTCCAGCTGGCCATGTCCACCCCTGCCATGCCGACCTCGGCCCCCTGATGCAGCCCTCAATGAAATTGAGTCTGACACCCCTGACATTAGCTCTGAATGCATTAGTCCGGTTATTTTATTTAATGAAGATCACTGTGCAGCTTCAGGGATATATTCAGACCATACACCGTACACCAGGTCAGGTCCAAGACCTAGCAAATGAATTCCCACAACGCGCATCATATCATTGTGCAAACAAAACAATTGGATGCAGCTCCCCGACAAGCACTCATAGATTTCCTGTCATTGTGGGGCCTCAAACCAACCAGCCCATCTTTTCTCCTTCTATGGATCTCCATCCTTGCAAACACCAGTTAGGATACCTCCTACCCACGGTTTTCATTCCCTTCCCAAACAAAGGAGTGGCTCCAGTCCTTGAGTCAGTCCTAGTTGAGAATTGTTTTACAGACCAGAATGCGCACAAGGCATCATGGTAAATGTGTGTGTGTGTGTGGCCAACACATATGATGATGAAGAATCAGGGTCATGAAACTCTGCTAGGCTGCCCAAGGAGCAAACTCCCTAGTCTTCATTTCATGTTTCATGGCCATGTCAATGATAAAAGAAAAACACTAAACATAAATTAAGCTGCTGATCAGCCCAGACCAGTTTATTTTAGCTTGGAAGGGAAGGGAACATACAAAATCTCTCTCTTCTGTCTTTTCTCTCCTGGATTAAATAACTTGTCTTGGACACTTGCAGTGTGAAAGAAAGCTACACACTCTTGAAAGGATTAGACTGGGGTTTCCCTGCCCGAGGAATCTGTCACGTTAGACTCCAGAGCATGAGCTCTTTGGCCATGTCTGCAGAGCAGATGAAACTCGTAGAAGAAGACTTTGTGTGTGGGCTGCTTTGAAGATGTCCTGCAAACAGCTGGGACTGGGACAAGCCAGAGGGATCATATCTGCCCAGTTTTTAAGTAACTTCAATGGTATCTCCTCCATTCTGGAACAGAGCGCAAACATATCTGCAGAGGAAAGTTGCTTGACCAAAGGCTACAGAAAAGTAGCTTCTGATCTTCTTTGCAACGTAACTCCAAGTATTAGTTTACCACTTCATCTCTGGTTATAACTAAGTCTCTTCTTTCTGTGATCTAGAGATTGTTGTATGCTGCTCAGAATCACTTTCTGCCAATGGCCATTATAAATTTGATGAAATACATCAGTATTGTCTTTTTTTGCAATCACAGAAGTCAATTCAGCCATTTTATCACATTCTGTCATCTTCAACATCCATTCCTCCATTGTGACATGTGAAAAAAGGAGGGGCTTCCACAGGACATTGGCTTCCACCATCTTGATCAGATGTTGTATTCATACTAGACTGAATAAATTGCCCATTTATTGTCAAATGCATCTGGAGAATTCCCAAATGGCTGAAACTCTGGTCTACTAAACCAGATAAGTTGTTTTATTTAGGGTTCCACCAGGCTGGCCTTCCAGAAAGTATGAAGGACATCTTCCATGTCTTGAAGAGCCAGCATTGTCCTTAGTGGATCTCAGAAAATCCACCCTGCTCTCTTTTTCTCTCTGTGTGTACTGTATATACAAGCACACACAAACACACTTACCCAAATCCAGCTGACTCCATGCTCTCAGATTACATCTCCCTACTGGGAAAGTTACACATCCAATAATGTTCTTCGGAGAAATATTGCACAGCTAGTTTTAAGATCATTTCTCGCCAAAGTGTAATTCTAGGAGCTGAGTCTGCATCTGGCTTTAAGTTTCTGCAGATAATATTTGCGAGACCTTCCAGTGGTTTGAGATAGGAGAGCTAATTTCCTCTTTTGCCCTGAATCACAGTCTGAAGCTCACCTGTGAGGGTTGGGCTACATACTCTGTAATTTATCTATTAACTTGGAAACTGGTACAGCAAATAAACTTAACCAGCACTGGTGAAACTGTAGCAAGTTTCTTTTCTCGGTGTTTCCAATAAATCACCTCAAATAGCTTAGGGTCCAATCAATAGAAGAAGGGTAGAAAAATCTACCAAAGATTTCATTGCCTCCAATTTAAACTATTACCTCCTGCCATGCAGTCTGAAGAATTGTGAAAATTAATCGCTTCCCGCTGCCCCAATGAAGTGCCAATGGAGCTCTGATATTGATACTGCATTTTTCTGCTTGAAACCATCCATTAATTATGAAGGCTTTTTTCATTTACCACCGGCCAATTGTTTTTATGAACAATACCTCAAATGGGCTCCCATTAGATGAGGTCAGCACCCATAATGTGCAGCAACGCCGAGTGAATTTGGGACGATTGGCTCAAGTGAACAAATTGATGAAGCTCATTTGGATGCAGGATTTGCATGGGCTAATTTGCAAGTCCAAGGCTTGTGCATCACCTTCCCTGCTTTGGGGGAAAATGCCTGCCAAGGTCATGTGCATTTGGCATTTTGCAATGCAAATAGCCGGGGTTAGTTCAGCCGCTTCAACAGCAGGCACCGACCGTGTGAGCCAGTAGATGAAAGCAACCTCATCCAAGAAGGACCAGGAATCGTCATAGGGGGATCTCTTCTGTGGTGGAAGTTGTGCTTTTCAGGCTGAGTCCAGCTGGGAAGCTCTATTTGAAGGAGTTGCTTGTGGCAACCAACATTAAAAGTTACTTTCCTCTTTGGGAAAAAAAATCTGTACTGGCTCCTGTTGGGAATCTACATTGATTTCATTGCAATGTAGTTGATCCATTTCCACAAAATGAGGCAGAGGCTCCATTAAAGAAGGGATGGGTAATCTTTCTCTTTCTTTCTTTCTTTCTTTCTTT
>JAEANM010014980.1:0-13789 GCA_017656035.1 Myanophis thanlyinensis
TGCGTAAGCATTTCACTGCATATCGTACCATGTATGACTGTGTATGTGACCAATAAATTTGAAATTGAAATTGAATCTCCCTCACTCTGGATCAGCAATATTTTATTGCTAGAAAAATGCCTTTCTTTTCCAATCTGTATCCTTATTATATGCATGAGTACACTGCTGTTAAGGATAAAAAAGTGTCTCCTTGCAGACTTCTAAAACATTTAAGATACCTTTTTCTAATGTTCTTATCTTATGTGCTACTGCAATGTTTGGCAAAACCAGCTGTTGCCAAATATCCTGGCGCACATCATCCCAAATTACAAACTAGTGGGCCATTGCCATATAATGACTGACAGCTCCAGGAACTGTAGTCTGACATATCAGGAGACCATCAGGCTGCGATGAAAACACTACTGTTTTTGAAAAGATCTTCTCATTCACCTGATTTTTTAAAAAATTCCCTGCTCACCATGTCACCAAACTATGCTCCACATTGTTAGGTTGTTAACAATAGCATACCTGTCCCTTTCCAGCAGAGCTATCCTATTTCTATTACATGGGAAACAGATACTTGAATGTTGGCACTGGATGAAGGCTTGAGAGATTATCCAGAACAAATGAGTTTAGGATTTTGCCATCTTTTTTGACAGTGAAATCCTAGATAAATAAATATGATGGCTTATTTAATAAAAACGTCAAGCCAAGAAAAGAGAACTCACTTTTTTGCTTTACTAAATTTTTGAACAATAAAAGAGAATGGTGGCCCAATTACAATTATCTTACCCTGTTCCTAACTTGGCCCTGAATCCATTGTTTTCTGAATCTAAAAAATAAGGCCGTCATATTGATTTTTACTTTAATCATCTGACTACTTTTTCTCCTCATATAGATTATGAACATTAGAATGTTTTAGAATGGATTAGAAGTTGTTTTTATATGTGTATCTTTAGGAAGCAAATTACAGAATGATATGCAGTTGAATAATTATCTATTTTTACATAGTTTTAAAAGATACAGTACTACAGGTTAAATAAAATACTGGGGACCTCAACATAAAAATGATTGAGCAGGGATTACTACATTAAGGAATGTGGATCTGAACAGAAAATTGTCTTGCAATGGAAAGCATGAACTGGCTTTTAAAAAAGGAACAGTGAGTTCATATTCATAACAGATAGTCCTTATGTTTGCTAAATGCAGATGATAATTCATTTCATTGAATAACAGTCACATGTGTATTGAATGAATGATATAATCAAAACGTACAAAACCTGAGCACTTTATCCCACTTCAGACTATATATATAAAATCTCTGTCTAAAACAAAATATTGTATTTGGAGGACCTGCAGAGTAAATTTGGTTTCATTTCTTAAAAATCACACTGTCATATTTCTGTTTTGCTCTTAACCTCCATTTGACAATAGGAACAATGTAATGCATATGGCATATAAAGAATCAAATTCAGCTGTAATGCATTCTATATGCTAAAGTTTATGTGTGTCAACCACAAAGCAAATCACAAGACTGCTAACAAATAACAGAATGTTAAAAATAATTAATTAACCTAAATAAGGTAATCCAAAATTGATAAATTTGTAGAACACCTAACATGCTAATACAGCTGATACATTAAATTTGTATACATACCTCATTGATTTTCTGTTCTGTTTCCCCAGCAAAATCTGGTATTGGTCCAAAAGTTTTCAGGACATGGATAATACCTTTACGGTATCTATCGCAATAGTTCAGCATTCCTGAAAGAGAACTGGAAACTATTTAATGTTTCCCAAACAAAGAAAGTCTACCACTGAATTTGAAATGAATTATTAACTGTCTAGAATTTTTTGTTTTTCCTGTCTAGGGGTTCCAAACAGCTGTCTGCTAATTCTTTTCAAAGAATGAAACTCTAAGAAAAACAATTCTATACCATCCTTTGAGAACTTGTTTTCAAGTAGGATGTACCGTATTTTTCGGCTATAAGACACACTTTTTCCCTCCCCAAAAGTGGGTGAAAATGTCTGTGCGTCTTATACAGCTAATGTTGCCAAAGCCCCGCCCACCCACCGGCCATTTTTGTGGGCTAAAAAAGCCCTGAAAATGGGTTGAAAAAAACCCTGAAAATGGGTTGAAAATAGCCTTGAAAATAGGTTGAAGAAAGCCCTGAAAATGGGCTGAACAAAACCTCAAAAACAGGCCGAAAAAAGCCCCCCAAATGGGTCAAAATGCCACCAAAACAGGCCAAAAAAAGTCCTGAAAACGGGCCAATAAAGCCCCAAAAACGAATAGAAAAAAGACCCAAAAATGAGATGCATGGAGGCCAAAAACTTTTTTTTGTTTTCCTCTTCTAAATCTAGGTGTGTCTTATACGCCGAAAAATACAGTACCTTCTATTTCAGGGGTGTCAAACTCAATTTCATTGAGGGCTGCATCAGGGTTGTGTTTGACCTCGAGGCTGGGCATGGCATGGCCCAGCGCAACGTCATGTTTATCTGAGGCGCCTTCGGTGGCCCGAGCACACTGCTAGGTAAAACGGGCACCTGAGCTCCGTTTTCGGCTGCCATGGCCTCCTGCAACCCTTTGCCAGTGAAAATGGAGCTCGGGACCACCGTGGGCCGGTCCTTCGCTGTTTCCAGGGTGGTCCTGTGGGCCAGATCTAAGTACCCTGTGGGCTGGATCCAGGTCTCGGGCCTTGAGTTTGACACCCCGGTTGTACCTTATATTAGGAAGAGTTTTCAGTTAGGTATATTTCAAACGCAAAAGCTACAGAATATACTCCAGGCAAGCAGAAAGGGCTTAAAAGTTTTCTTCCAAAAGGAGGATGCTATCCTAATAGGAATCTGACATCTTCAGATAAAGAAACTCAGGTAGTCTTCGACTTACAGTGGTCTACTTAGTGACCACTCAAAGTCACAATGGCACTGAAAAGTGACTTATGACTGTTTTTCACACTTACAACCGTTGCAGCATCCGCAGGGTCACATGATCAAAATTCAGACACTTGGTGACTGACTCGTATTTATGACGTTTGTAGTGTTCTGGGGGTCATGTGATCACCCCTGACATTCAAAGTCAACAGGGAAGCCAGATTCACTGAATGGCCCTGTTGCTAACGTAACAACTGCAGTGATTCACTTAACAACTGTGACAAGAAAGGTCGTAAAATGGGGCAAAAGTCACTTTAACAAATGTTTCACTCAATTGTAGTTGTAAGTTGAGGGCTTACAACCCACCAACTACTGAGATCCAGAACCACAGCAACACACACTTTCTAACCACCAATAACGGTTACATCTACTAAGAGTTCCTAGCAGAGAACAAGATGGCAGAAAAGTACACAGCCCATCAATCAGGGGTCTCCAACCTTGGCAAACTTTAAGACTTGTGGACTTCAGCTCCCAGAATTCCTCAGCCAGCTCTGGAAGTTGAAGTCCACAAGTCTTAAAAGTTGCCAAGGTTGGAGACCCCTGCCATCAACAGTTTTTAAATAGAAAAGATAAATAAAGGGAGATACTTACATCATCCTTGTCATTAACAGGCACCCCCAGACTTAGCAAAAAGTCAACGATATCTGAATGACCAGCTGAACATGCCCAATGTAGAGCTGTCCTATTGTCCTGCATGGAGAAGACAAGATTTTGGTTTACAGACACGAAGTCAACAGAGACAGCAGGAGAACAGGATGGTTCTGTGAAGAGACAAGGTCATCCTTCAAAACAGCTTCTTCTACTTAAAACCACTCCAAAGAAGATAACTTCAGTTCCCAGAATTTCCCAAATTGCATGGTCCTTATTCAGAATTCTGGTTGGTGGTGGAATTCGACTGGTTTTACTACTACCAGTTCAGTGTGCATGCATTTTACTACCGGTTCGGCTTATAAAACTGCAGTTTTTCCATTCTGGAGGCAGCAAAGGTGATTGGAACGGCTGCGGAGGCCCAAAAAACAGCTGTTTGGGCAATTTAGGTAAGTAAAACAGAAAAAAACCCAAGAAGATATAGGATAGGAAAGGGCAGGGGCAGGACTAAACTTGAACACAGCTACCAGTTCGGTAGATCCGGTGTGTCCAGGCTGAATTTCACCACTGATTCTAGTGCTGAACCTTATATCTGGAAGTCAGCAAGCTAGAGGAAATTTTCCCTCTATAGGTCATTCTTTTCAAAGACACATTTTATAATACAGTTGCTGCTCTTTAAGAAGTATTGAAGAAAGAGCCGTAGTGGCCCAGTGGTTAGAATGCAGCATTGCAGGCTAACTCACTGCCAGCAGTTTGATCCTGACCGGCTCCAGGTTATCTCAGCCTTCCAAGGTCGGTAAAATGAGGACCCAGATTGTTGGGGACAAGATGCAGACTGTAAAACCACTTAGAGAGGAGTGTGAAGCACTGTGAAGTGGTATATAAGTCTAAGTGCTATTGCTATTGTTATCTCAAGCAAGCCAATATGTACAAAATTGTATTGTTCTATTTTGCACATAAATTCCTGAAGAAACAGCATTTAAGTTCAGAATGTTCATCCTGATTATTTATTCTAATGAAAATTTTGTGGGGAAAATGGCATTTCCAGGGGGAATGGCCATGATTTTGCCAATATACTATAGAAATTTTTTTATGAAGATTAGACTATGCCACAGTGAAAAAATTGGACCTAGAGCTTATAAACCTAACAGTTTTGGAAGTAAATGGGACTAACCCCAATCAAAGGGGAAATTACCAAATGAAAAATTCACAGGCTATAGCCCCATCACATGCAAGGAATTGCATAGCAAATATATTTTGTCAACTTTACAGGAGCAATATACCTACTAGCTAATGATAATGCATGTTACTTTTAAAATATCTCACTGTCAATTAGTAAAGCAAGGTGCCACAAGACGTCATTTTTATGAAAAAGAGGCTAAAAGCCACGCATAGAGCAGTTTTGCGGAGTCTTGTGAATGAAACTTCCTTTTATCTGAATATTGCATTTGTGTATCTCTCAAAAGAGTTCAGGATCAAAACCATCCATTCTGCTCCCATCATGCTCAGCATAGCCATCCTGGCTGGGGGATTCTGGGAGTGGAAATCTACCCCTTCAGAGGTTAAGCAGCAAGAACCTTCAGCCCCCCCTGCCTTAGCAGAAGCAGAGATGGGGAGGGGTCTGATACCAGACACTGTGATGCTACAAACATGTTTCAGTTGCACAAACCGCCTGCTGGCCCTTGCATGGGAGAGATGCCTCCCTCAAATTCACCGCATCTCCTGCCTTTGCACCATCTCTTGCCTTCCACCAGGCTTTATGGTGGGCTGCCTTGGAAATGTGGAGATGGCTAATCTCAGGCTCTTCAGCCAACTCTTGAAACAGGAAGCATCGTGGGACTTTACCGTTTCAGGACAATCTTCCCATTTCAAGAGACAAAGGAAACTGCTCACCATCAGCTCTAAATCTGCACATCATGCGGGACTACAGTGTTTCTGAGACTGAATCCTCCCTTTGGAAACCCTGCCCAGATTTTAAGAACCAAATGAAGAGGATAACTGCCACACTGACACTACAGAGGTTTATTTGGCAGGAATATTAGAGCGGAACTCTTCCAAACACTGGAGCTTCCTGGCAAGCCAAATCTAGAAACCAAGATGCTGTTATTCAGACGAACCTTTGATTTTGATGAATTTCAACTATTTTCTTTTTACAACCTCCAGGGCAGTCCACCTGTTGCAGAAGACAACTGGAATTCTTACCTCATTAACATTTGGGACGACAATATAGCCGTTTGTTACTGAATCACTCATAAACCATGGCTTATGTGCCATGCCACTCTTAGTCCAAAGCCACTCAGGAGCTGAGTTGGCCCAGTGGCATCACTGGTCTGTTTAACTGAATTATGCTGTTGTGAATCTGAATACCTTATATTGTTTCAATACACTGACATTTGCGTAATACTGTATTGATTGAAGGTTATCAAGACTTTGTTTAAGTAACTATAACTGCTGTTTCTCAACTTTGACAACTTTAAGATGCCTAGACTTCAACCCCATAATTCCACAGCCAAGGGTGAGAACACTGACTTAGACTACTGGGAATAAGAGGTGCAGGTAGTCCTCAATTTACGACCACAATTAAGCCCCACATTTCTGTTGCTAAAAGAAACATTTGTTAAATGGGTTTTGCCTCATTTACAGCTTTTCTTGCCACAATTAATTGAATCCTTGCAGTGCAATTAGTAAGTGTTGTTATGTGTATCTGGCATCTCCATCGATTTTGCTTAGCAGAAGGTCTCTGGGATGCAGCAGCTGTCATAAATATCAGTCAATTGCCCAGAATCTGAGTTTTGACCACATGACATGAGGATGCTTCAATGGTTGTGTGAAACACAGTCCTACCTCACTTTTTCCAGTGCTGTTGTAATTTTGAACGGTCACTAAACGAACTGTTGTAAGTCAAGGACAACCTGTCTTTTAGCAATATTAGTTACAATTCAGGATGCCGATATTAACCATATTTGGACATTTTTACCCAGAACTGCATATGTAATATACCACTGACCAATTGCATCTAAGTATTTGTTGTAGAATAAAGGTTTTGGTTCTTCGTTCCTTAACTTTAAGGTCTCCACTCTATTATTTGTACATATTAAGAAAAAACCTGGTTTGTTGAATAAGCCACAATACAAAACCTTTTTCAAACGAGATCCTGTTAAGCCACAATGCCTGATCCGGGTTTAATGCACTGGGCCAAGTCTGCGGTTGGAAAGCCATCTTTAAGCCGTGCAAAACAAGCTAGTAGAGGGTCTGCTGGACAAGCCAGGATCCAATAAACCATGGTTTGAGATGTTAAGGCCACCAAAACCGGCCACGCTCGCTCCCGCTTGCCTGGCCAACCTGATCGGGGCGTGTCGCCAGGCTCCGGTTGGCGACCAGCCGCTCCTTGAGCTCCTCCAGCTGCCCCGCGTAAGCCAAGTTACAGAGCTCCACGTTGGAAACGGACCCGCCGCCGCCGCCTTGTTGTCCCTCCATCCCGGAGAATGAAGGTTTTTTTTCCCCCGCGCGCGCCTGCGCAGACAATACGACGCGGGAGGGGGTGGAGCCGACCGTCCCCGCTCCACCAATCCAGAGGGACGATCGCCAGAGCAGCGAGCAATAGACGCGGCGTTCCCGCCCCCCGCGGTCCAGCTCCTCCCACTTCCTCGAACGTGGGCTTCCCTCGCACGCAGGCGCCGCAGGAAGCATCCGGGGGAGGGCTGATGGGAATTGGAGTGCGCGGAGCGGGAGGGCCCGCGGAGGAGGGCGCAGGGGGCGCGCGCGATGGAGACCACAACTCCCGGCGTGCGCTGCGCGGGCGGAGGAAACACCAGCCCTGTTGTTTTCCACGGGGAGGAGGGAGGGAGGAGGAGGCTGGGCGCCGCCGCCGCCGCCGCCGCCTGAGAGAAAGAAAGGAAGCGGCCGAAAGAGGCGGCGGCGCGGAGATGAGAGGATGGTGGTGGCGGTGACGCGGAAGGAGGATGGAGTCTGGTGAGGCCCGGCCTTGCCCAGGGAGCGGGGAGGCTCTCGGGGCGGGAGGGGAGCCGGGCGAGGCAGAAAGGTTCTCCCCTCTCAGGTTCAGCCCACCAAGCCCCTTCAGCCTGACGTTGAACTCCAACGCCCATCGTCCCCAGCTTTCCCCGGCAGCGTCAGGTTGGACTTCTTTCCCCATCATCCTCAGCCATATGGCCTTAGGCATCCTCTCCTCAAGACCTCAGTTCCCAAATAGGCTGGACTCCGCTCCCATCATCCTCAGCCGACACGGCTGTTCAAAGCTTCCCCAACCTGGTGGTCTTCCAGAGGAATTGGACTCCTCTCCCATCATCCTCAGCCAACAAGGCTGTAATGTAAGGGCTCCCCCAGCCAGGTATCTTCCAGAGGGGTTGGACTCTGCTTCCATAATCCTCAGCCGTTGAAAGGGCTTCCCTAGCCAGGTATCTTCCAGAGGGGTTGGACTCCTCCCATCATCCACAGCCAACAAGGCTGTAATGTAAGGGCTCCCCCAGCCAGGTATTTTCCAGAGGGGTTGGACTCTGCTTCCATAATCCTCAGCCGTTGAAAGAGCTTCCCTAGCCAGGTATCTTCCAGAGGGGTTGGAGTCCTCCCATCATCCTCAGCTAACATGGTGGTAAGGGCTTCCCCAGCCAGGAATCTTCCATCATCCTCAGCCATTTAAAGAGCTTCCCCAACCTGGTGTCTTCCAGAGTGTTTCCTCACCCATCATCCTCAGCCAACATGGCTGTGAAGTAGGAGGAGGATGTGCTGCCTTGAGTTCCTGAGTGACAAGCCGGGGATAACTTCAATATATATCTATTCCTGTCTGAGTTAATTTAGTTGTTGGTGCTTCTCAAAGTTAGGTAAATTATGCGGAATTGGGTAAAAGTGCTTTTTCTCTGGGTAATGACCCATGAACCCATTTCCCAATCACTACAGGGATATTTAAACTGATTTACAGGATTTTACTTAGATTAGGTAAAAGGGATTTTCTGATAAGAAGTATTGGGTAACAAAGTTTGGGAAGCCCTGCAATAAATAAATAAACAAATAAGCAATGCAGAATCTATAAATGGCTTCAACTCCATTCTAACTCCAGCAGTCAGGGTTTTTTTTAGATCTAATAAATTTCATAAACATGACGTGGGCTTTTGGTTTGCTTGCTTTGAATTCCAGTCCAGTGCATCAGACAGCTGGGCCAATCTAGGGAAGTTCCTAAACTGACAATTGCAATGCTTCTATACATTTCAACAACCACCTGAAGCATGTAGCATGAACTTGTTGCGGTCTGCACAGTCTAGATTCTAGTATGGAAAGATAATGTGAGCACTAAGATGAGAGAGAGCGTTTATAAATTGGTGATAGAACTGAATTTCAAACAAGTGACCTCTTGAGTGCTATTTCAATCTCCTAGAGTAGACCCAGTGGGTTAAACCATTTATTTCCTTACCTTGGGAAATAGATGTACCAAGAAGAGATTAACAAACTTCTGCTACTGAATGATATTATAAAATGAACAAAGAATTCCATGAAGTTGTATAAAGAATAGATTATGTATGACCAATATTGGTTAAGAATTTAAGAGATTGTTGTGTTGAGAAGTGAGAGAGGTAAGGGAGAAGAAACAGAGTGGTGCAGTGGTTAAGGCATAAGGCTAGAAATTGGGAGGCTGTTGGTTCTAATCCTGCCTGAGGCATAAAGAGAGCTGGGTGAATTTGGGCCAGTCCTTCTCCAGTCCCAGGAAGAAGGCTGCAAGGGAAAATCACTTCTGAAATCCTGCCAAGAAAACTGCAGGGACTTGTCCAGGCAATTGCCAGGAGTCAACACTGACTTGAAAGTAAAATAAAATAAGTGTCTGAAAAACAAAGACAGCTCCATTTATATAACGCATTACAGTAAATTTAGCTGGAGGTTATCTGAGTTAAATTATTACTCTTCAAGTGGAGCCGCAACTATTACAGCAATTTTAGCCAATGGAGAATATCTACCATAGTGTGCAGTAACAATAAAAAATTATTCGCTATGAAAGCTTGAGATAGACACCATATCTAGTTGTTCAGTTGTAAAATGTTTGTAAAATCTGTTATTCTTACATGTCTGGTTTGCATCAACTTCTTTATGTTAGCATATTTTCAATATTAAATTGTGTTGTTTTAAACATCAATAGCTGTTTTTTGTTCATTTGAAATTAATACATTGCATTAAAGTTTTTGTTATTTAAATAGGCTGGAAAGAAGGCTAGTGCAGGATTTTAAATATGTTAAATATGACTACAATTACAAGTACAGTATTGGTATACTTCCTATTCTGCGCAGGGAGTATTTGCATGTGTGGGCACATGATAGAGGCATGGTGTGTGAAGAGAGAGTTTTCTAGTTAGATAGAAATACTATACACACCAACGGTGTGTATAGTAGTTGGAAGGCAAAAAAAAATGTTGGAATTTTTGCCACCGTAGAGTCTTCTAAGTTCATTTTTAGTTGAAGTTTCAGTGGTTAGTATCTGATTCATCTGGTTACAGGTTGCAATTTTCTTAGGAAAAACAGAATTCCTTAAAGTATATTATTCAGTTTTGTGTACAAGTACCTAATTTACTTTCATATAAATGCACTGTCTTCCCCCTAGAATCCTAGAGTGATATACAAGTAGTCCTTAATTTACAACAGTTCATTTAGTGACCATTCAAAGTTACAACAGCACTGGCAAAAGTGAGTTATGACCATTTTTCATACTTATAACCATTGCAGCATTCCCATGATCACATCAAAATTGAGTCACTGGTAACTGGCTCATATTTATGACGGTTGCAGTGTCCCAGAGTCCCTTGATCCCCTTTTGTGACCTCCGACAAGCAAAGTCAATGGGGAAGGCAGACTCACTTAACAACCAGGTTATCAATTGAACAACTGCAATGATTCACTTAACAACTGTGATGAAAAGTCGTAAAATGGGTCAAAAATCACTTAACAAATGTCTCAGCAACATAAATCTTGGGCTCAATTATGGTCATGAGGACTACGTGTACTGTCATTTGATGACCCTGGTGATTCTAAACATCTTCATATGTTTTGTGATTAAATGAGGGGCCTTTACTTATTTGGGACTAAAAGTGAAGCTTTTACACAAAACTAGTCTAGATTGTAGTCAATCACACAGTGCCAGCAGTTCTTCAGTACTGTATTCTCAGCAGATTTGGGAGGCTCGTGGGTAGAGAAGACTAAAACTTACATTAGGGATCTGAAGAACAGCAAGCATGCATGCTGCAGCTATTCTGTGTTACTGGAAAGAGATTTGGGGTGGAGAAAAAGACACCCTATTATTTTTGTTTGCAAATTATTCATAATACAGGTTGTCTAGAATCTGTAATTATATTTCGCTTTTTGGTCTTGGGTAAATTAACTGTTTTTTTAGTACAGTACTGCACATCACATTTTCTCAGGCAGCAGTGAGTAGGTTTAACAGATGATTCCGTTCCAATTGAAGTCCTTCCAGTCTACAATTATAGGTATCGAGGTAGCCATAATGATCCTCAGGTATCAAATTGTGCATTGCAGAGTCATGACCCCAAGCCCTGTATTTGTATCTCAAGTACAAAAGATCTTCTGAGGAGCAAAGTTCATGTTGTGACACATGCTTTATCCCTTGTTCTTTGTAGACACTCATGGGGAGGGGAGATAGGGGTGACTTTTAATTCCCCAAATGCTCTAGAAACTACCGCAGAGGTCATAGGGAAAAGCTGCTTCTCCTGACTAGTCAATACAGGGAGTTGGGCTATTGCATAAGGTTTATATATAGCTTATAATGTTTGGCACTTCTTAAGTAACCATTTATTGGATTCTTCTGCTGGAGGCGTAATCTGTGCCATTAATCCTAATGATAGATGAAACCAAGGAGCCAGTCCTACATCTTGGCGTTTTGGTGCGTGAATTACGAAAATTTATCTACATGCTTGAGACAAGATTTTTTTTTTTTAAAGCACAGTTTTAAAGCTGAAATATGAATGTTTAGAATGCTTCCTTTCTTGTTGGAAAACTAATTGGGACTTGGCAAATGGAAGTCTTAATCTAGATGGTTTTCCTGGAAGATATCAATGTGTCAAAGCTTAGCTCATGCATGACATCATGGTCCTTGGTGTTGCGTCAATCTGAACTTGCAAGGAAGGAGCAGCATAAACATGTTTTCAAACATGAGGAACTCAATGCTAAAATGTCCACATTGTTTTTATTTTATTTACTCAATCTTATTAGTCCCTTGTACGCCTTCCAAGAAACTCATTCTGTGAATGATAATTAATATGCAAGGTACGTGTCACATTCTTTCTGCATCAAAAAAACTCCACAGTTTTCAAAATATCTTTTATTACTGGTACTGGTGAGACTTGAATTAAGTCTCTAGTATCTAAGCACATACTCTAGTTGGAAGTCTTAGGAGTCTGGACTTAGGCTGGAATATGCTGAAATATTAATAAATATGCTGAAATATGAATAAAGGAATATGCTGAAAATGAAAGGCATACACCTTTATCCTTTTAAAGCATTTTGGGTTTCAGAGGACTCTTTGACTCTCCATGTTCATTTCTTTAAATTATTTGGTTATATTGACTTGGTGGAAAGAACTCAAAACAGTCCCAAAGGTGCTTTTTCTAAAAGTCATCTGGACTGTCTTGGGTTTTTTTTTTCTTTGAAAATGATTCCCAATTAGTCAGAGCTGAAGAAGTTTCTTGAATGAGAAAGCGAAACATTTTCAAAGGAAAAAAAAACCCAAAAGTCCAGTTGCCTTTTGGAAAAAGCACCTTTAGGACAGCCATAACCTGGACGGTTGTGAATTTCCATAGATACTTAAAGCAGTATTGATCAGTATATTTAATTCCACTTTGGGTTTCAGCTTAGATCCATTTCTGAGTGTACTTTGGTTTTGCTAAACTAAGGGGGGTGGGGAGAATGGGAATGTTAAAACATCCACAGAGTTTCCCAAACATCCCTTCCTGTTCCATACCCCTTTCCAGAGGGGTAGCTGTGTTGGTTGTGTTTTGTAACTGGTGGAGAAGTTAGAAGAAGGAATTGACTTTGAAGCAAACTCTTTTTTTAGTCCTTCTAGGTAGTTTAGGATTTGGGTCTCAAAAGATAGACCGCAGTATTTAATATTTGGCTCTTGCCAAAATAGATCTGCTTTCATCATTGTCACACCGTGACAAGCAAATAGCAAAGGTCATTGACTGACTAAGAGGAATTACTTTCAATCTTTTAGAAGCAAATGAAATCTGAGTACATGTAGGAAACTCAATCCAGGGAAAGATTGCATGTGATTCCTGTGAATTTTGGATACAGTTACTAATTTGTAATGTGACATACAAAATGAAAACGCTCAATAAATAGAACCATATGGGATGCATTATAGATGTGTGAATCTAAAACAAATTTATTTTTGGGCAATTTTTTGGCTTCTTTTTGGAGGGTATCTTCAGAGAGCAAAGGAGCAAATCCTCTGTGTAGAAAAAGTTGATTATTCTAAAATTACTTCTAAAACAAATTCTGTATCTAATATTTAATTATTTGATGTTCAATTTTAAAGTACAATATTTGACATCTCAATTGTATATTGTGCATAAGAGCCATGGTGGCGCAGT
This sequence comes from Myanophis thanlyinensis, assembly GCA_017656035.1. NCBI lineage: Eukaryota > Metazoa > Chordata > Lepidosauria > Squamata > Homalopsidae > Myanophis > Myanophis thanlyinensis. Next base: position 13,103 of record JAEANM010014980.1, read on the forward strand.
GGTTAAAATATAGTATTGCAGGCTAATTCTATCATCTGCCAGCTGTTCGATCCTGACCGTCTCAATGTTCACTCAGCCTTCCATCCTTCCGAGGTCGGTAAAATGAGGACCCAGATTGTTGTGGGCAATAGGCTGGCTCTGTAAACGGCTTAGAGAGGGCTGTAAAGAACTGTGAAGCGGTATATAAGTCTAAGTGGTATTACTATTGCTATTGTTAAAGAAGTGTATTTCTTTAACAATATGCACATATATTCTGTAAATCAAATAAATGTGTATCTAGTTAAAAATTTATGAGCATTACTTTATTATTTTAGTAGATTATTTAGAAGAACTTCCTGAGACAGATGAGCCTGCCTGGATCTTAGGAAGACAGCACCACCTGAAAACAGGTATATTTGGCATTTAAAAGCTACATATTTCTTCTCTGGCAATCTCTAGAAAGAGTAGAAATCCTTGAAAGCAGACCTAAGGCAAGATATTAATTACAAGTGCTTTAAGGGCACTTAAAGTAAAAAAAATTGAGGAAGAAGGTTTAAAGGTTTATTTGTACCCTATGACTAGCATCAAGTGTTGTATCTTTTGATTCCTGATGCATGTGCTGTTTCCTTTTATGTACACTGAGAGCATATGCACCGAAGACAAATCACACTTGGCCAATGAAGAATTCCATTCCATTCCATTCCATTC
>JAEANM010014981.1:0-13789 GCA_017656035.1 Myanophis thanlyinensis
TCTCCGGCAGGGTACCCCTTTCTGGTGAAACGACGGGATCGATCCCAAAGCAAGGAGAGGAGGAGGAGGAGGAGGAAGCGGCAGGAGCGGCCCCTCCCCCCTTCTCTCAGCCTCTCCCCCCTCCCCGGAGGATACGGATGGTTACGAGCGCTCGATCTATGGAAAGGATAAGGCTCTCCTCGGCGCTGGAGACGCCGTGCCTCAGGCGTTTCAGGAGCGGCCCCGTCTCCTCTCCACCAGATAGACCCGCAGGAAAGGAAATGTTGAGAGAAGCAGCAGCAGCTCTTCAAATCGAGGCGAAGCGGTTCCCTAGACCCGCGAACGTGCTCAGTCGCCAGAAGGAATCGGGGTGGAGTCCACCCGGGGTCCCGAGTTTCTAGCCGAAACCGGGAGTGCGTACTCCCCTACTGGCTACGAGGCTAGTACAGTGGGTATATCACGGAGGTTTCAGGTTGTCTCGGGTCTGGCCGGCCGGAGCCCCTGAGTTGCTGAAGGTCTCTGCCGATGTTTTCCACCTCCAGGGCTGTACCCGCCTAGCTCGGTCCTTTTCCTTCGCTCCCTCCCCTCAATCGCTCACACACCAACAAAATGGCGGCTGTTGTTTCTTCACTCTCCCGATTCCTCAGAGGGAAGCGAGCGGCCGCGCCGGAAATGAGCCAAGAGAAAAAAGGGCGTGTCCAAAAAAGGAGAGGCGGGGACGCACGCAGCTCGCACACACAATGGAACGCGGAGGGCTAGGAGGGGGGAGATCCCGAGGCGGGGCCGGCCCCGGTCACGAGACTACCTCACCCAGTCGGCTTGCGATCCTTAAGTGATCCCTTCCGCAAACTCTCTCGCCTAAATTTCTTAAAGGGGCAGGAGAACTTATCTGCCCCCCCCCACCTTACTGTTTTTCAGTCGGCCGAAATGTGCCGCGAGATTGTTCCTTAGGCCAGTCCTATTATAACCCAGAAAAAAAAAAAAGGGGGGGGGGGAGAGAGGTTGTGTATCCTGGAACCGACCGTGCCCGAAATGCGCATCAGAAGCTATTTGTGTGACGAGGGGCCTCCTCCTCTCCTTCACCCACTTGCCTTAACATAATAAGTCCTCAACCTAGACGTAGCGGCCAAAAAAAGATTTGGTCAGTTTCTCACGTATAACACAACTGTAAAGAGGACGCCGCCGCTGTGCTCCTCTGTCCGCCGACGTATAAATCATCAACATTTGCCGTTCCGTATGATAGTATGGCCGAGACCCCAATCAACATGCAGACACAAGGCGGGGTTGGGAAGGACTTTTATCGAACGATCCGTGTTGCCCAACACGGAATTGTCGCTTTCCTGTCAGAATCAATGTCTGACTCTCCCAAAGGAAAAGGAAACTCAGCTGAGCGAAGAAGAGGTTTTTATTACGGAGGAGGACGTGGGACTTGGTTGTGCCTGGATCGAGGTGCCTTTCCTGTAGTACCATGAGCCGAACTGCTCTCTCGGTGCCCGCGACTTCCTACAAAAATCGGGCTCTGTGTAGGTTAAAGGAACGCGGATTGGCGGGATGCACATAGATAAGCATTGCTTGGCACTTGCCCCCCCCCCTCCCGTTCTGTGAACAGACCATCCTCTTGGGAAGCACCTATGCATAAATAACAGCCCTTTCGCCTGTCATTTAGTTGTATTTGTGAAACGTGAGGATTCCACCCTTTCTCTCCCAGATCCTTATCATGGGAGATGAGCCAGTTCATTAAACTATAGGCTACGTGGCCTCCTTCTAGTCACTGATTAAAACTGCCTGGCCATTTGAACGTACCTATTACCCTTCATTGATACTCACTTGCAGGCTAAGCAAAGTTGGACAAAGACTAGAAAAGGTATAAAATGGTGAGGAGAATAAATTAAATGCAGGGAATAAAAAAATCTACAAAAACCTAGTTTGTACAAATGCAGTTCAATCTCTCTCTCTCTCTCTCCTGTACAGAGATATCTAGTAATTTGTGTTGGTGTAAATTATATTAAGTAAACTTCCTTTTCCAATCATCCTTGCTTCCATTACGTACATTATTCACTGATTCTACATTACCTTTTGCTCTTTAAACTTCTCATTTCTTTCTTTTGCGGGTCTTTTCAACTCCATTCAATCACAGTTTTCTATGTCTTCCCTTTTCCATTCTTCCTGCATATTTTCATTTTGTGATTTGTTTCTCATTCTTTATGACTAAACTGAATAAAAGTCTTTCTCACTGGTCATTCACATTAATTCAGCATCTATTATTTCTTCATATTCTTCTTTTTAACCATACACTTTTTAAGAATACTGTTCTGTTTGTATTACAATGCTTTGACTTGTATATCATACCATGGATACAGAGTATCCAGATACATGACTGTATTAATTTTACATTCTATGCTATTATTCCCTTTCAGGGTAAGCACTTCTATGCAAAATAAATTTAAAGCCTGAGATTAAACCAGAAATATACCACTATAAATTTCATATTTTTCAAGCTTTCTTTTCATTAGGTCACTTTATAATTTCATGCATTTCCTTTTGTTCTTTAAATTCTCTTTTGGAAGATCTCATGAATTCCACACAATTCCAATTTTCTCTGACTTTGTTCTTCTCCAACTCAGCCTTCCTTCATATATATTTTTACAATTTGATTATTTCTGTCACCAAACTATCTCAATTTACCTGATTTTCAACCCTTATTCATTCAGCACCTATTCATTTTTACCCTAGTTTAGTTTTACCATGTACTCTTCTAAATACTATTCTGTCTAAATCCAGCTTACTCTTATGTTTGTCCTGGCATACCTAGTTCTCACTTCCAGGTAATAAAATGAGCTGAAATACATTTCTGTATAGCCATTTCTATTTACCTCAACATAGTTTTATTTTGCAAGCCACCGGCTAATTTTCTAAGAATGTTTGTTTATTTTAATATTTCTATATTTTTTATTTTTAATACACATTCCACCACACTACACAAATTCATTTATATGCTGTAGTGTTTCACAATTCATGTACAATTTGCTGTTGTTTTCTCTATCTTCTCTGTCCAACAAATCAATTGTATTTATTATCAATATATTAATTTACCTATATTTTTATATCATAAATTATATTTAATATTTGGTATGAGATATTTGGCTTCTCAATCAATAAAATGGTTCCTCTGCATATAAAAATATACCTCCAATCAAAATATCCATAATATCTGCACTTGATCTTAGCTAAAAGGCTGAGGTGTTATAATTTATATGATTTGGGTTTCTCTTCAGATCATATAAATCTGTAACATGATTAGGAAGTAATCATAGAGGCATGATGCATCCTCAGCTTCCTCCCCACTTAATGATTATTTCCAAAGTATTCCATTTTCTTTTTCATGCGGTATTTACATAATATATCTCCCTTAGCATATTCTGCAACCAGCTTCCATGTTTGTGCAACATTTTTCATAATTCATCAATTCATTTTATGTGCTTTATTAAAACCAACAACATAAAATACTTTGCTTTCTCACACTCATAACTTTTTCAATAACCTATTAAAAAGCAAAAAATATACACAATTTGCTATTCAGCATAATGCTGCTTCATATATCCTACATTGTATTTATTACTTACCCATTCAGTCAGAATTTTGCAGAATACTATCTCAAGAGTTTTCAACAAATCATTTTCACTGTAATGTTTGCATTCATCCTCCTTATTTTTCCCTTTATAAGTCATGCTTAATCATCTATATAGTCCTTATGAACATTTATTTATCAAATTAGAAATCACCCGTCTCAATTGCATAGGATATGTTAAAGTATTTCATATCTATATATTAACATATCTCTAGTCACATACACGCTTAAGGCTAATCATTTTTTATCCACTCATAATATTAACTTTTTCATCCTTTCTTTTCCTAGACATTGATGTTTACAGCATTCATTAATTTCAATTCCTCTCACGATACACTCCTATGATTCCCATACAAACCTGTAAAATATTCCTTCCACTATTCTCTCATCACAAATCATTTCATTATTTTTATTTTTAATTCCATTCATTCTGTTGTAGGCCCTTTAGCAGTTTTTGCCTACTTCCAAAGCCATTTATATTATTATATTTCCATCAACACCATTCTGCAATTTCTCTGCCTCTATCTAATATTAATACTGCTTTAGAGTACATTCAACTCTCTTTTTTTCTCTACAATTATATAATATATTTCTCTTGTCTACATTTTTTCCATAAACCATTGTTTTATGTGTACAGATTGTTTTCTAACCCATAACTTTTTTCACTTCATTCTACCTAATATTATTTTTCATACTTTCCACTACAGTAGTATAATTCCACACATTTCTGTTTTATGTACTGAAAAATAATTGTTGTTACTCCAATCCAGGATGGCTCCACATCTATTTTCTTATGTCCACTTTCTATTCATTCTGTCAGGAGATGACAGGTTCATATAATTTTTTTTTATTTCTACAGTTATTATTTTTAAGTTTGTTTCCCCCATGATTTACACTTAATGATCAAGTAATGGTCTGGTCCATATTCAGGATCTTTTATCACACTTGAATCTTTTGTTAGTCTTTCATCACTTATAGTCAAAACAGTCATATTTAATTACTTTGTCTTTATAAATATGGATAGCCTTATTTTTAAATCTCAGGTTCAAAAACAAACCATTTTCTAATCAGATATTGATCAAATACCATTCTCATTCATTCTTGGGCCTCTTTATTCTCATATATCCATTCATATCACCTAACAAAATATTTTTCCCCTGGGTCAAATTCATTCATAATGTTACACAATTTTCCCTAAAACTCAACCATGGTCTTTCATTATCATAATTTGCTAAAGCATCGTATCTAAGTATCACTATCCTAAAATTCTCAGGTTCACATGCATATACCACAATTCACAAGACAACTCTTTCTGATATACATTTTCACCACTTAATTCATAGCAAAACACATACTTTTAGTTCCATGCTTATATTCATCACCTTCAGAAGACCCACACTACCTTAATTCAGTTCTATTAGATTCTTCCCTTTTCTCTGAATAACAGAGATATGCAACTTACCAGTTTTCCTTTCTTTCCACTTGTTTATTTATTTATACATTGTTATGCTTCCTAAGCCAATGGTTCTATCAATGAACCTACAAAAGGTATCCCATTCGGGATCTAACAATGTGAGATAGAGTCCGATGGATCTTCAAGTAACTTGTACCTAAGCCATGTAAACTTTTATACACCAAAGTGAATATTGTGGATTGGATTTGGAAAGCAAGTGGCAACTAATGTTGATGGTTTAAAATGGAGGAATATAGTACCTGCTAGAGGTACCATTTAAAAAATTAATATGGCAAGACAGTAACTAGCATTTCCCAGACAAAACACAAACGGGGTATAAACAATGATCAGGTGTGTCTTCCAATCTCAAAACTATGAAAAAGTGGTCTATGGCTTCATTCTCGTTTGCAATAAAATAACTAATCTAGCCATGTCAAGTCTATGAGCTTCTGTTGTAAGCAAGTTCTTAAATACAAAGTTAAATATCTGGAGGGCTGAGATTTATTGCTGTGCTTGGTATGAAACTCTGATGGACAGAAGGACTTGAATGTTTAACTGCTTTGATTCTCTCTATGGAAAGTCTAGTACTACTTGTATTTTAGAATAGCTCCATGACTTTTCAAAAGTTTTTAAATAATATTTTGATAATGTTCTGAACAGGTTCTTGATACTTGAAAGATGATTTCTTGATACTGATTTATTGCGGTGATCCTGTTCTTCATGATGATTAGATTCAATCAATTTTTAATCAAGATAAGCTAGAAAAATGTGATTTTGACCTGCTTGGGTTGGACTATTTAGGTATCGTATTTTCTTAAAAGAATTTCATAGATCCAGCTAAAGTGGACTCTAATCTGACCTGGAAATCCCCATACTAGCCCCAAATCTTTATCAATTTTTAATATATATTGCTAATTTCGTTGTATTGGTTACATTGTGATTCCCTTTAAGTGGGAATTCTTTAACTTAGAGGGGTCTAGGTCAGATCCTAAAATGAAAATATGTTTTACTTGGATGTATAATATTGCCATTCCACAGTTTTAGACAATCTAAAATCCTAATATGTTTCAAAAATTTGATTGACAATAAGTTGATTTAAAATATTAATATCTTATTAGCCCAAAATTTTAAAAAAATTTACATGCTATTTTCAAATTGAAATGTCAAAGGATAAATTTAACATGTAAATAAGGATTAAAATTTCATTTCCATTTTAAATCTATCAAATATATCTTGCAGCCTTTAATTCTAGAAATATGTGAAATTATATCTAGAAATAACAGCTATGCCCTTGCCATGATAACAGAGAGATCACATAATTGTGAATTGTATGCATAATAGGATTTGGAGTCTATTATTTAGATTCATATACTATAGAAATAAAGTCTAAATGCAGGAAAGTCGGGGAAGATTTAAAATCCCATGAGTGTATGGTAACTATTCCCACTGATTTTAATAATTTAAAAAATGCCTTAAAGATATTAACATAGGGATCCCTCCCATAAATTGTCAGTCTATCTATCTTTCTGTCTGTCCTTCATCTATGTATACATCTACATGAAGTAATAATCATTTTTTAAAAATTATATTTTCCTAGACATATTAATAATCATATATTTATAGCAATATTAATCTGAATTAAATGATTTAAAATATTTGTACTTAAAAATAAAGACATTATTCTTGGGATCATTTTTCCAAGCCAAAAGAATTCAAACACCAAGTCTTAAATTTGTACAGATATCCAGAGAAACATTCGAGCCTATAGGAAGCATATTAAATTTACCACAATTAATTGAATAAGATGACAATTTATTAAACTGTTATATTGATAATGCAATACAGATTTTTGTTTAAATGTTCATAATTTATCAATAAGATAGCCTAAATTAATTGCAAATTGTGTTCAATTTCCAACTACTTAGATGACATGAAAGCAATTGACAAGGCTAATATTTCTAATACTAAATATAAGAGATATGAGATTTGTTCTTAACTAAAGAAAATGGAACTATTTACTGCCTGTGCTTTCTTGAATTTCATTTGTAAGTTTGTTTACATTTAGACTGACATGATCTTTTCTTTTAGCATTTACTGTTAGTACAATTTCTATTTTTACTTTCAAAACAAGTTTCTCTGTTTTCTATATCACAAATAGCTAGTTATTTCTACAAATTGTGCTATGCCAAATACTAAATTGTAGCTTTATTTCCACCAATTAGCTTTATTTCCACCAATTCAAAACAGTACCTACTCAATGATGGCCACTGAATTTCTGGGATGCTAACTGAGGATGTAACTCCTTCCAATTCCCCAATGGTTTCTATAATACTTCAATAGCTTATCAGTGGTGTTTTATCAACTTTGATGAAGCTGTAAAAATACAGTTATTTTAATTCATAAATGAAATCAAACAACGTAAATTTTGTTCTTTATTACAGGTAGTCCTTGTCTTATGAATACAGTTAAGCCCAACATTTCCGCTACTAAGCAAGACAGTTGTTAAGTAAATTCTGTCCCATTTTATGACCTTTCTTGCCACAGTTTTTAAGTGAATCACTGCAATTGTTAAATTACTAACACAATTGTTATCTGGCTTCTCCATTGACTTTGCTTGTTAGAAGGTCACAAATGAATCTTATGATCCTGGGATATTGCAGTCATCATAAATACATGCCAGTTACCAATACCAAGTGTCCAAATTTTGATCACATGTGATGATTATAAATGTGAAAAATAGTTACGTCACTTTTTCAGTGATGTCATAACTTCAAATGGTCATTTAATGAATAGTTGTAAATCAAGGACTACCTGTATGTATACATGATGAATTCATTCTATCTTCATATACCTTCCTCTGATATACGGAATACAAATTGGTGACTTCATGACATAGCTAGAATTTATTTAAGTTAAACCTTTTGGATGAAAAGTCCTCAATAAAACCATATTAATGTTGGTCTTTTGTAATTTTATTATCAATTGAGATCATCGCTGGTCTACTGATTGAATTTACTGAATTTACTTACTAAAAATAGATTGTACAAACTGTCATCATACAAATACTGTGTTTTCCCGAAAATAAGACCTGGTCTTATTTTCTTTTGGGCCCCCAAATAAGCACCAGGTTACACTTACACTGCAGCCAGACCTCCTATGCCCCAACATCTGTCATGCTACTGTCTGACTTCTGTAGCCACTTGTGGCCAGATGCTATGTGGTGCATCGCACCAGTACTGCTACTCCTGGCAGGAGATCATTGGTGCGGTGTGCTATTGCATGCATGAATGGCAGCATTGCTGCAACATTCCAAGTGGCTTCCTGCCACAAGCAGCAGCAGCAGCACCAGCGCAATGTGCCATGTGGTGTCCTGCCATGAGTCAGCCTCAGCCAGATCTCCAACATGGGATTTCCCTTTGATGCTTGCTTGCTATTGGCTGCCATAGTAATGGGGAGGTGGGAGCTTGGTATTGGGGGTTGGGAAGTGAGCTGGTATGTGGAAAGCCCATGTGAACCAAAAGGGAGTTTTGCTCTCAAGAATTACTGCCATGCTGAATGGAGTTGTTTAGTCAAGGCCAATAATATCTGAATTTCAGATGGATGAAAACACCTGCAGTTATGTATACTCCACATGACACTATGTGGGACATGGATTGAACATTCAGCCTGGGTCCCTGGGGGGAGGGATTTAGGGAAACTTTCAATATGTGAATTTTCATGCTTTTTGGCTCAGATCTTGCTTTTCTTTTGCTGCTATCATTTTAAACTCAGTAAAAGTACCTCTTCTCTAACTCAATGGAGTCGGGGGGGTTTCTTTCTTGGGTTTTGAATGGAGGCAGATCTAACAGTGGAATTGGTGCAATGCACCACACAACATCTGACTGCAAGCAGCATCTGTTAGCAAATGCTGCAGAAGAAGTTGGACAGTGGGTGTTGGGATGTGGGAGGCCCGGCTGTGGCAGTTCTAAGGTAAATGGATGTGGGGCATATATGGCATTTATACCCGCCACCCCCATCCTAGCTTGATTTTTATGCATGCATCTTGCCCCACCTTGTATAACCAGATATTGGGATGGAATGGGTGAGGTCTTAACTAGGGCTCATTTTGGGTACGGCTTATTTTGAGGGGTATGGCTTATTTTTTCATGTAAAAATCAAACAAAAGCTTATTTTCGGGATAGGTCCAGTGGTGGGATTCAGCCAGTTTGCACTGGTTCACTAGCTATTTTTTTGTGGAGTTCAGTGAACAGGTTGAATAGCATCCATTTCAATTCCTCTAGGCCTGGTCCACTGGGCCTACGCATAAGGCAGCAGCTCAGGGCCAAAACACCAGTGGAATGCCAGAAGGTTGGGAAGGGTGATGAAGTGAGTGGATGTCCTGCTTGCAGTACCCATACTGGCTGCCCCTTCCCAGCCAGAGCTAGAATGCTGCCATATTTAAGTGCCAGAGATGCTGACCTTCCTTTTTTTCCCTCACAAAAATAAAAAAGATCTCACAAAGTTAGAATTGATTGAACTTTTTTTTAGTCCCACAAACTTGCTTCCCTATATACAATGGCGAGAAACATGATGGAGAAATACGATGAACCTGGAAATCAGGTAAGAATAGAAATGCTTGAGAGAAGCAAGGGTATCTGAGTGCCAAGTGCTGAAATAGTCCCATATCTCTCTAGCAGTTGCCCAGGCCCACTGGAGGGAAGGTCAGCATCTAAATGCAGTGGCATTTGAGCTGTAGCCAGGAAGGGGCAGCTGGCATGGGAGCTGCAGGCAGGACATGGTGAGAATTGCAGCGGAGAAATGTGACGGACCTGGAAATCAGGTAGGCAAAGAAATTATTGGGGGAAGCAAGAACATCTGGGCAGTAGTGGGTGGGGCAAGGTCCGGTCCATGGTGGGGACACTGCACTGTGCTGCAATGGAGAAACAGGCAACAGAGCAGCTGGTTCAAGGGAAGGAGGCCGCTTTCCCTCTTCTTTTTGCTCCTCCTCCTTCCCTTGTACCAACTGTTCCATTTTCTATTTTTCCATTGCAGTGCAGTGCCCAGGATCCATTTTGATAGTGGGGAGGTTAATTTAACAACTGGTTTGCCCAGGGTCAGGTCGGCCATCATGGGAGTCTCGCAGGAACTGTAGGACAGGGATGGGCCACACCTCCCATGATGGCCAACCTGACCCTGGGCGAACTGGTTGTTAAAATTATTTGAATCCTACCACTGCATAGGATGCATTTTCTGGGAAACACTATACATTGGTGCAGCGGGCTGCCTAGCTAAGGGGAAGAGGATCATTCAACTGACTTTTTTTCATTTGCTGATATTGTGCCAAAATTGGAGGTACCATCCAGTATCAGACCCTGGGCAAAAGAAGTTTGTCCACTTCTAGAGCAGTCTCTGTATATGATCTGAGTTGCCTGATATATCAGAGTTGCCCTTTCTTAGCAGAGCATGTATGACAGAAAGAGTAAGATGGCAGCATATGCATGCTTAATAATTCTTTACAAAATGGCTTGAAGCAATGCACCCAGGAATACACACATGGTTTTATAATTACAGGAGAAATAGAAAAAGTTTGAAAGGTCTTGTTGACCTTATAAAAGAGAAGCATTTCCCGGCAGTTGCAGAAAAATAGTTATTTCTTCATTTATTTATTTAGAACATTTATTTGGCCATCCAAGTCAAACTATCCAGCATTGGACAGTGTACAAAATCATTAAAAAATACAAAAGAATGGCATACGCTACTAAAGCAAACTAAAAGAATGAAATGACAATCAACACTAAAAGATATAACTATTTAAAAATGTCCAGGGAAAATGACACATTTAACCACTGTTCTAAAGGCCTGTAAGTCATGGCCAAAGTTTCTAAAGAGCTCCTGAGCAGGAACTGTGAAAAAGAGAAGAAAGCTGCTTTTAGCTTTCCCTCCCTTTTTCACAGCCAAAGCCAGCCTTATATGGCCCAGGAGCACAATGAAAAAAGGTGTTTGGGCACACTCCAGCTCAGGGAAGGGCTGCTTTTGACTCTCCCTCCCTTTTTTTACAGAGCTGCTTTTGGTCCTTTAAATCTCACCTGGAAAGTTCTGCCAGTGGCACAGAGAAGCAGCAGCCATTTTGGATGCTGTTTCTCTCAAGCTGCCCACAGGTCTTTTCCAATGCAATTTTAATGGACAAAAAGCAGCGGATCATGGCTCCTAAATTGGTGGCTCTCCCAGCAAGAGAAGAGAAGGCAGTGGAGAGAAGGCATCTTGCACTCTTGTGCAATTTAGGAGCCATGATCCACTGCTTTTGGTCCTTTAAAATCACATGGAAAAGACCTGCAGGCGACTTGAGAGAAACAGCATCCAACATGGTTGCTACCTCTCTGTGCCGCCTACACAGCTTTCTGGGTGAGATTTTGTTGTGTCTGCGCATGCGCGGGCAGAGTTCTCCTTCTAGTCTGCCCGCGCTGCGCAGCGGGCCGACAGCTGATTGGCTGCTGGCCTGAAGAGTCCTGATTGGTCAGGACAAGCCTGCAAGCTGATTGGCTGCAGGTGGAGCCGCGGGAAGGTATAAAACAAGCAGCCCGCCTGCAGTCAGTGCTTTTTGTCCGTGAAGTGAAATAAAGGGCAGTCATCTAGACCAACCCATGTCTGTGAGTTTTTTAGCGCCTAAACGACCGGGAATTTCAGGATTTAACAGATTTAAAGGACCAAAAGCAGTGAATCACAGCTGCTAAACTGGTCTGGGCTCTCTGCCCAGCTAGAGCAGCAGCAGTGGAAAGAAGCTGCCCCTTCCATGGAGTGTCTCTGCAAGACTCCCAGAAGAAGCTTCACCGCTGCAGCACTTTTCAGATGGATCTTCTTAAATGTAAGAGGAAGCATCCCAACTCAAGCTGCTTTGGCAGAGGCCTCAGGACAAGGCTGGAGCCAGGGAATGGCGCTTCCCCCAACCTGGCCGAGGCAGCCACCCCAGAAGGCAAGCAAGCCTGATGATGGGGGGGAGCTAGCTTGCTAGGCTGGGTGGCATGCAATGGAGCTGCCGTGACAAGGTGCGGCAAGCAAGGCCAGGGACTGAGGCCTACCTAGGCTGCACCATGTGTATACCATGGAGCTGCCATGGCAAGGCGCAGCAGGCAAGACCAGGGACTGGGGACTACCTAGGCTATGCCGTGCATGCGATGGAGCAGCTGCAACACGGCAAGTATTCAAGCCCAGGACAGAGGGGGGGTGACTAGCTAGGCCATGACTTGCAAGCTCACTTACCTGGGCAGATCAGCGCTGCTCAGTTGGGCTGTAGGCATCATTCCTGTGGGAACTGGGAAGGCAGGTTACTTCACCGCAAGCAAGCACAGCACACAGTGTGGTATGCCGGGAAGGCATGTGAGATGAGGGGTGACTGGACGGGGCATTGCATTCATTTGGGTGGGGCCGAGCATGGAGTGGCCAATCAGGCAGGTGGGGGCGAGCTGGCTACTAGCACAACCAAGCAGGCGGGTGGGGGTGGGGCCATCCAGAGCCAATTTTATCCGTTCTCCAAACTAGTCTAAATTTCCACTATCAGTTCGGCCGAATTGGGCTAAACTGGCTGAATTTCACCCCTGCTCCATCCCTTTTATGCTATATGCTTCCCCTGGATACCCAAACATATACCTTCCCTGAAGGCTTTGAAATCTTCAGAAGTATATGCATCTAAAACACAAGTGACTGAACCCAAAAGCTTTGACCTTCATCAATGGTGGGATGCAACCAGTTTTACTACTGGTTCGTGTATGCTTTGCTGCCAGGCAGCTTCTAAAATACAAGTATTGTGATTACTGGAGGCAGCCTGGCTAAGTAGGAAGACTGCAGAGGCATGGAAAACAGTTGTTCCACATGATTCAGCTGAGCTACAAAGTAAAAAAGGGGATATAGGACAGGATAGGGCAAGGGCTGGTGGGCAGGGCCAAATGCTTGTCACCACTACCAGTTCACTAGAACAGTGCATATAGAGTGAATACCACCACTGATCACCATGGCCATTTCTTTGGGACCATGTGAAGGCTTCTGCAATGGGCTTCCATGTTTGCTTTCAGAGTATGTGACTTTAAATTGCTCTTGCTTCTCTCACATTATGTCATCATGCATGGCACTTGATTGTGTTATAGTGGATGTTGCTGCATAGTATTTATTAATATGTAACCCCAGAGCAACAATTGTAGGTTAAAAACAGGATAACACAAACTGAAAAATGAAAGATGTTCTAGTGTAAAATCTAACTTAGTCACACCTCTGTTATAGAAAGTAAATCCACATTATATTACTCACTCTTACTTGTTACAAGAAGATTATTTTCTCCCAATCCAGCTATGATTGTTTAAAATGAATAATCTAAAATATATTATTGGCATAACATAAATAATACATTTTGTGGGCTGTTCTGTGGAGACAAAGTTGAGATTTTAGTTCACAGAATTTTTTTTATGCATTTATTATTATTAAGATTCTAAATGTATTTCTATCTCCTATATCTGAGAGGTCAACCACAATAGATTTAATTGTGATAATCTCCTACTATACCGGGGGTTGGCAACCCGCGGCTCCGGAGCCGCATGCGGCTCTTTTGGAGCTTTGCCACGGCTCCGACAGCAGCTCCATGTGAGGAGGATTCCTCCGCCGGCTGCCGCTATTTCAGAAGCTGGTGGATGTTTGAAAATCCCCCCCCATGCGAGGGGGATAGCTCCGCCGGCTGCCGCTATTGCAGAAACCGGCGGAGCTAT
>JAEANM010014983.1:0-13789 GCA_017656035.1 Myanophis thanlyinensis
AATAAATAAATAAATAAATAAATAAAACAATCCATCACATCATCCTCATGACTGCTATAATATTCTTGATGTGTCTACCCATGGAAAGTATTCAGAAATTGCAATTTATGCAAAATGTGACAGCCAGACTGGTTACCATGCATGCATAAAAATATATATTATACTAAAACATATGTGGTGGCTACTGATTGCCTGTTGTACATAGTTTAATAATTATTGGTATTGGTTGACCTTTAAAGCCCTAAATTGCTTTGGCCTGATTAGCAGTCTCACTCACTATGACCTGTTATTCAGATCAGTAGGAAGGACATATTTGAAGATCTCTACTGCTGCTGCTAGAAAGTGTGTGTGCACAGAACTGGTAGTAAAACCATTGAATCCCACCATTGCTTGTAATGGTGTATGTATTGGAATGATCTTGGGAGAGCTGAAGATTAAATAAAAGATATCTCAGCACCTGGGAGAGGAGATGGTATGGCATTTTTTAAAAGGAATCTTTCCTAGTTTTCCTGAGAATAAAGGGAGAAATACTTTCAGTCTTGCAAGATTCTGTTAATGTAACCTTACAATAAAAGTAGAACAGGCATTCCTGTTTCTGCCTCTTGTCTGGACTACCTTGCAGGACTAATAGTGCCTGACATTGAATTCCCTTTCTACTTGTGAGCTGATTCAATAGATGAACTTGTTCAAGCATCAATTCCCTACTACCACCATTTATATAGGCACAGAAGTGAACAGTCCTATGTGCATTTATGTGTATAGGTCTATATGGGAATATAGAGTGTTTTCTGTTCAAAATGCTCATCTTTAATAACATGGATCATGTTGGTCAGGAATGATGAAGATCATAATACAAAAACTGGATGAGATGGGGTTAGGAAAGCTGAGGTTTTGCATGGTGCATGAAGAATCCATCCAGCTACCCTGTCCCTCCCTAACCCACTCCTCAGACAGCATACTATCAAAGAGTTTTAAAGATGTATTAAATTTGTAATATACCCATATGTTTGTCCTAATGATAGTGAAAACTTTTCAATTGCTTTTTGAAGTGTCAATCAGTGCTTACTGTATTTAAAAACCAGGTTTATTGCTAGAAATAAGTCTCCATTTAGAATTTGCAAGACCCAAAAGAACTTTATTAGACAGCAGAAACCCCACAAAGAAAAGCAAAAGCAGGAACAACTAAGTCAAATTGTTACATGATCTCCAGCCACCAACTGTAAGTGCTTAAGGAACTATTGCTGTGTGAAACACTAAATTTCCATCTCTTGGTGATGGTAGCTACCCATTGAAAACTCTGTGTTGAGTATTTGTGTGTAACGTAGAGGGTGTTCTTCTTCAAGGCTTCTTACCAGTAACTGCTTTGTCTATAGCAAAACAAGGAAGAAATAGAAAAATTATTAGGCACAAATTAATAATAATTTAATAAAGTAATTGTACTTGAAGAAAAGAACATCATTTACTGGGGCGTCTCTCAGAAGCTGCTTTTCTTCTGAAGCATGTCCTGGAGTGATCAGTGAACATGCAACAACTCATAATACTTCCGAGCCTTTCTAAGTAAAATAAGTCTGCCTCTATGTCACTAATGAGGAGACTGCTGGATATCTGTCACTTATCTCTGGTTCTGGCCAACTTGTGTGGACTCTTAATGGAACTTGTGTTTTTACTGCATTTTATTATTTTATTGCATTTATGATAGTTGCTTTTCAATGCAAAAGACAGAAATGGCATTGGAACTGGCCCCAGATGGGAATATGGTTTAATTTATCTTGTAAATGCCTAGTTTCTAAAATAATGTGTTTTTTTTTTCAAACTTGGCAACTTTCAGATGTATGCCCACTGCCAAAATTTCCCAGACATTGCATTGAAAATTCTGGAAATTAAAGTCTTCAAGTACTAAAGTTAGCAAGTTTGAAAAAATATCTTTCTAGAATCTAGAACATCTCTTTTGGCAGTCATTCCCTTGGGTGTTAAAATGATAGTAGCAGTAAAGGAAATGATAAGTATCTTGATAGACCACAACTCTATTGTTCCTTGACATTAACCATCAGGCTTAAACTGATACAAAATGAAATACAAAACATTTGGAGGGCAACAGATTGCCCATTTCTACTGTGATGCCATAGCTGTAATGTCTGTTTTAAGGATGTATATGATATTTTAGGCATTATCAAATATATCAGTAGATATAGTTGACAAAGAAAAAAGAGAAGTTGGTGATGGCAAGTAAGGAATAAATGTGGAGTAGGAGTAAATCAAGGAAGATGGAGATATTAACAAATAACTACTAGTTAGTTAGTCCAAGAAAAGCCCCTCATAAAACTGTCACATTCAAATGAAAATAAGGATTCAAAGAATCCTTACAGTATCAAGATTTTAAAGAGCAAGAGATGACAAGTAGTATATATTTTAACATAATCCACTATTCCTGATTTTTTTTTCTATCATGGAATTCAACATTGTCTGAAGGAGAATTCACAACTGACAATCTTCTTCCTAGGCATAAGCCAGATCTGAATTTGATTACCTTTAGCAAAATGGCTGTCCATCACGTACCATCCATCCCACATCTGGCAAACTATATTATTGCTTTCCATAATTTTCCCTTCCTCAAAATAACAAAACCTTACCATACATTCCTGAGGCATTACCTGAAAAGCTGTAGGAGAAAGAAAGAAAAAGAAAGAATACTTACACTCAAAATCACAACAGACAAATGAACAAACAACCATAACCCAGCTGACTGGGGCTGTTTTTCAAAAGCAAGTTGAAGAAAATATGTAATGTTTATCAATTTAAGTACTAAAAGTTTAAAACATCTTAAAGCATTATGCTTTTTAGAAACAAACAAACAAAACCCTGTTCAGAATTAGCCTGATTGATAGGAGGCAAACACAAAGACAGGGCTATTAGGAGAATCAGAAGTATTCTTCCCATACAATTAATCTTGCCCAACTCTCATTCCCATTGACTGCAACCAGTAGGTTGATCGACTAGTGTTAAACCACCATTCCATGCATCCTCCAAAGCAATGATTCTTATGGCTCGCTGAAGATTCTGATAGTTGAAGTCCACACAACTTAAAGCTGCCCAAATTGAGAAAAATGTTATAAACTGGCCCTATCTTGCTTCACCCTATATTAAGAAGAATGCTTGGTCATTGTTTTTCCATGCTTAGTGATGTTTGGTGGGAAGAGAAATAAAGCCAGAGTATCTACAGGTCCCTTTTCTTAATTGTTTGCAAGTAATAAGGACAGCACTATTTTCCAGCCTATGACTTTAGCAAAATAGGGATCAGCAATTCATTTTGCTCAAGGCACAAGGCAGCTAACTATACAGATGCAAAACAGCTTATATGGTATAGAGGAAGATAGACATGATACAACTATTCTAAAATGAAGATGCTTAAAGATACCAATAGTAAAATGCTTGTATTTAGAAGCAACTTACTTGAAGTCCTGGCCATCCAAGAGGTGGCGATAAGTCTCAATCTCTTGTTCCAGACGGGTTTTGATGTCCATCAACATCTTATAGTCATTGTTCTGCCTCTCCATATCACTACGGACCTCAAACAGCTGAGCTTCTAGGTTGCTGATCAGGGTTTGGATTTGGCACAGCTGGGAGCCATAGCGAGCTTCTGTGTCCGCTAAGGTGCCTTCCAGGGCACATTTCTGAGAAGGAGAATGCATTGGTGAGAAGAAAAATTCAATGCTTTCTGGGAAAAAAACATGTGGCATCAATTTGAAAGAAATGTTCAAAACATTGTTTTGAAAACTGGGGCAAGATAAGCTTAAGGAAGAGAAATTAGGTGTAAAGGGGTAACGGTTATATTTGGTTAGCTTGCATTGAGCAACAGAAGTCCAATAGAGCATTGCTGAAATCTGACACAGCATTTTTCAGAAGCACTGGTTAGATTGATTTGAACATTTAATTATGTACTAGCTATTTCATATCTCACAATTACTAGCTGTTTTTTTCACTTGTTTGCTATGTCATTGATACTATCTCCTAGACCCTGGTATAGTTAGGCTGCCTAACATTGATGAAAAAACAGAAGAAGCTGCTTTATAAAATGCACTTTTTCTTGTTCAGTATTGCCAGAAATTTCTGGGTTCACATATATTTTCAGATTTAATGCAGTTTTTTTAAAAATTTATTGTGTAGCATATTAATTCCAGCACCTTTCATTTGAATATCATATTTACAGTTTAGTTTGTTATAGATCCAATTTGCTATGTTTTATTCAATATTCTGTGTTTAAATAATAGCTTAATAGAGTAATGCATTGAATATTTGACCTCTTCAGATCTACTGGAGATAAGAGAAATTGAACCTCTAAATGTTTAGTGGATATCTCTTCAACCTCCAAATGTTTAGTGGATATCTCTTCACACTCCGTACACACACACACACACAGCTCAAGAGATCAAATGAAAGTACTTATTTCAGGATTCAGACATTGGACTTCATTCACTTTCACTGATCCATGTACCATGCTAAGCTGGGATTGCAGCTCTATCTCCAAACCCTGGAGAGTCCGTCTCAAGTCAGTAATTTCCGTCTTGCTGGTCTGTAGCTGTTCAGTATTGATGGCAACCTCTTTGGTCAATTCTTCGGTCTATTTAAAAGGAAGGTGACATTTATAAGTCAGATCATGATCTGGAGAACCATACCAACCCAGTTGTCTCTTCCCAAATTGTTTTCTTGAAGGATTTCCCTCTGTCATATTTAATTTCCCATTTTTCTAGCTCACCTTGCTCATAAACCATGTCTCCGCATCCTTTCGATTCTTGTCAGCCAGCAGCTCATACTGGTCTCTCATGTCTGCCAGGATCTTGGTGAGGTCAATGCCTGGGGCAGAATCAATTTCCACACTCACTTGGCCACCCAGTTGGCCAGACAGAGAACTCATTTCCTTTAAAATAAAGGGAGAGGAACCCAAATGTTAATTGAGGATCTATTTGCATTAACTCCCCAGCCCCCCATTTATAGGTATAGATGAGCTATCTGTAGGTTAGCTAGGATTAATTCAGACATAATTTGAGGGTTTGTTTAAAATTAAAAAACATTCAAAGAATTCAGGGCCTCTGAAAAATTATTATTCTTTCTCACTAGACCTTTCCTGTCTTCAAAAGCTGCTTTACTTTCTCTCCATCCTTTGTTTTTTGTTTTTAATTTTTTTATGATTAAAAAGGAGGAAAAGATAGGAAAGCTTAACATCTTCTGTTACCATTTATAACATCATAGCCATAATCCTAACAGTTAAATTCAGAAAATACTCAGTATTAGACTAGAATTCAATAATAATCTCTGATTATCTCTAATCATCAGCTTTGAAAGCTGGGCCTGACTGGAACTGGAATGCTACAACATTTATAGGCTGCAGATTCCTCACATCACATTTCCATGGTTAAAAAGCATGGACGTGATTGCTCTTTCAGAACTAATTTCGAAGAAATATATGAACCCCAGAACTGTACAGCTTTATGACTGAGTCATTTAATTGTACATGCGGTGCAGCCAAATTTATCCTGCAGAAGAAGTGATTTCTCTGTGTCTTTAATAGCTGAGAAACTGAAGTTATCATCTCCTATAAGCCATTCTGTATATATAAACCTGCAGAATGGTTTGATTTTGAACAATTTATTGAATCTCGCAGGCACCATTCAATTGTTATACAAGATACAAGATGCTAGAAAGTAGAGCTGTGATGATACAGTGGTTAGAATGCAGAATTGCATGCTAATTCTGCTGACTTTTGATTGCCAACAGTTTGAGTCTCACCGACTCAGCATTCTATCCTTCTGTGTTCATAGAATTTAAGTTAGATACATATAACTTCTATCCCACTCTTTGATTTGATTTTAATCATAACAAAATGAGTTTCCAGCCCAGGGAATACTTGGCTCTTTCTTTACCTCCTCATGGTTCTTCTTGAGATAAGCCAGTTCTTCTTTCAAGCTTTCAATTTGCATCTCCAGGTCAGTTCTAGCTAAGGTCAGCTCATCCAACACTCGGCGTAAGCCATTAATATCAGCTTCCACACTCATGCGCAGTGCTTGCTCAGTTTCAAACCTGGTTAAGAAAGAAATACCTCAGTTTTCTTAGGTATAGTTTAAAATGTCATGGGGTCTGTTTAATTTTGTTGGGCCATTTCCTAATATAGAGATGTTTACAATGTTAGGCTGTTTGATAAAGAGGGGATAAAGATATCTGAATACAGAAAACTGATATTATGCTATTTATATGACCACTTCTTTTGTAACAGATAATGATGCTAATTAAGCGATCACTCATGAATAGATCCCCTTTAGATTCCTTTTCCTATTCCCTTCCATAATTTACAAATGGCAAATACGGTATACATTTCCCCCCATTTTCTGGCCCATGAAAGATTTACTTACTTGGTTTTAAAGTCATCAGCAGCCAACCTGGCATTATCAATTTGCAGGATCATTTTGTTATTTTCAATTGTTGCAACCAGGATCTGCAAGACAAGAAGTAACACACAATTGAACTGAGTTGCTTTTGGTCATAGCATGTCTTTTTTTTTTTTAACTTTGGGCTCCACACGCAGTTACTTGGTGGGATGTGTATGTGTGTCTTTAGGCTTCTTGGAGTAAACTGTCTTATTCTCTAAATTGACCCATTAACAATCCATGTTGTATTTTCGATTATTTACCTGAAACAACATTGGCCCCCCAAAGATTCAATTGCCTATTGACTAAATCAATGGGACTAAAATTATTTAAATTCCTTTATTTCTAAGGGCATATTTCATGACTAAATATGGCTCTTTTTGCCATAATATGGTCATGGTATAACATTTACATTATCTATTAGACTAATATGAGCTCTACCAGTTCTATAAACCAGACAGGTACTATTTACTAGTTTCATTGGACTATGCAGACAACAAATTAATTTACCTGAAAAATTCAATGTATGCTCTCATCAGAACACAAAGATATGTTTATCACTTACTCCTTGCAATAAAACTTTTACAAAAGCTACAATGTAAATTCAATGAAGCAAACATTAAAATAAATAAAAATGATGAAAAGAATTTCTACTTTGAAATTACTGGTTACATCTTAAAGCCCATCTCATGTAATTAACTTCAAGTAGAGCAGGTATAGGATTAAGAAAATCATCCAGCCAAAGACATAGTGCTCTATCAGATATGGTTTTTTTTTTTTAAATACACTTCTTGGCTTTCTAATCCAACTTTTCTCCCAAGAGTTCAAGGCAGTTTACATAGGGATCTCCATTTATTTATTTATTTATTTATTTATTTTGCTGTCCATCTATCATGATTTATATTATGATTTAATTTGTATTGGTTCTATAACTATGCAAGCGTACAAGCCTACTGATATTTCTAGACTCTAAGTGTTTGTTTTGGTTTTTAAAAGAACGTGGATGCAGAAATAGAACTATTTATACACTTTATTCTGTTACAGTCCCCTGCCTGGAAATTACCTCCTAGATCAGCATAAGACTCTTTGCTATTTTGTCAGAAGCTGGTGGAAGATAACTATTTTCTTGAACACTCACTAATGGTCTGATACTCTTAAGACTGTATTTTAAAATGTTGTGCATCAACATCCTGATCCTGAACAAATATTCTCTAGTTCCAGCAAAATCTCTCCACATGTTGCTCTAATGTAATAGTTTTTTTTAAATTATTATTATTATGTGCTGGCAAGGCCATCCATGTCCTGCTGTCACAAAATTCATTTGGATCAGGAAACCCACATATAAATTGCTCTATGGAATGAGATCCAAAATCCATCTAATTGAGCATCCTGTATTCAGGCCACGCTAGCCAGATAGTCGAGAACAAGGCTGTGTCACGTAAGAGCTCTTCTTGGTGGTGGACTCTAGCTTCCTTCAATACTGCTATGGCTGATGGAAACTGGAGTCCAATACCAGCTGGAGAGCTATAGATTTTCCTGTTTCTCTTCCAAAAGCTGACACAGCAGCATTACAATAATCTGTCACAGTTTATTCTTGCAGGGCATCTGGAATCCTTGCTTCTAAAAAAAAAAGCGCTTTTATTTATGTTTAAATATTTGTTTCAATAGATCAACATATATTTCGGTACCTCTGTCCCTTGCTGCATGCTCTATAAATCTTGTCAGAAGGTAAGAATTCTCCAGGATTCATCTGGGTGCACAGGAGGACAACAAAGGGAAGTTTTCACTGTGTGAAAAAAAGTCTGCGCATGGAATCTTGGACGTGGCCCAAATTAGTTCACAGTGTAATTATAAACCACAAAACCACAACACTAAAATATCTAAACATGTTATACCATATTTACTTGATGGGAAGCTGAGGTTCCTTCCCTAAATAATTAACTGTGAATGGAATGGATGAGTTGTCTTAACATTTGCTGAGAAGAATAGAAGGCATTGTTGAAAGCACAAAGAAAGGAGCATGAGGTCAACTGAGTGCAAATTTCATTGCTAGAAAGTTGTAGATTGTAGCTTTTTTTTCTTAACACCTAAGCCTGGTGCTTCTTTATTTTATTTTCTTCCATGTTCAATTGTCTTTTTTAATTCAACTGCACTCCGCTCAACTGAATTCAGTTGAAGTCAACCCAACTCAACTCATTCACTTCCTGTTTTGTTTTTTTTCACTTTCTTCCTAATACAGTCAGTCCTTCTCCTCACTGTTTCTCTGTCATGCTTTCTCTTTGCTCTTTCTGTTGGAATAATGAAAGGTATTGTGTATCTACAAATGAAAATGCTTTGGTATGCATGAGATAATTGTGGTACAATATCTGCAGAAGGATGATCAGATAATTTCAAATCAAATCAAATCAGATTTTATTCATCACATGCATAGACATACAAGGTACGAAATGCAGTGAAATGTGTATGTGACCACTCGCGAGGTAGTAGGGCAAGGGAATAGTATGGACAGGGAGGGAGAATGATTGGGAGTGTTGAGAGAGGTAGAGTATTGAGAGGGGTAGATTAGAGGTAGAGATTAGAGGTAGATTGGAAAAAATTTTTTTATAGTCCTGGGTTTGATGTGGTTTGGTTTAGTGTCCATATTGCCTGTTGGCCTCAGCAGCTCCCAGAAGTCTTCGGTCCTCCTCGGCATCTTTGGATGTTTTTTTTTTTTTTGTCCGCCTGAGATGCCTCGGCAGCCTCTGATGTTGTTATGTCTGCTTGGGAGGCCCTGACAGCTCCCGGAAGTCCCTGCCTCCCCACTGCGGCAGTTTCCAATATTATTCTGGCTGCTTGGAAGGCTCTGGTGACTACCAGAAGTCCTTGCTCCCCCACAGCAGCCTCCGATCTTCTTCCGGCTGCTTGGGTGGCCTCGTCATCTTTGGCAGATTCGTCTTCGGCAGATTCGACAAGAAGTCATCAGCCTGCTCATTAATGTCATAGTTTATTTGAAATGGCAGTTACTTTTAATTAATAATAATTCAATTTATATTTTGTCCTGCTCTACATACCTCCCCCTCCCACACACATAGAGAAAGATATATATGTAGAAGTATTTCATTTTATGTTTCTGTAGGAGATATCTAGAATTGGTTTTAGGTGGCAATGGAAATTTGAGCTGGAGAGAGCTGCATTTTGCATAGAGCTTTATTTATTATATTTTTATCTCATTACTTTATAATAACTCAAGGTGACTAACATACCTAATACCTAATACTTCTTCCTCCTCTTTTCTCCCAGAACAACAATCCTGTTAGATGGGTTGGGCCGAGAGAGAATGATTAGCCCAAAGTCACCCACTTGGCTTTCATGTCTAAAATGGAACTAGAACTAACAGTCTCCTGGTTTCTAGGCCATCACTTTAATCACTACACCAAACTGGCTCTTTCTTTCTACTTTCATAACTTTTCTTCTTTCTATCCCCCCCCCCTTTTTTTTTTTTTTTGGTTTTGCTTTATTATACTCTTGGTCTTGCTTTATTATACTCTTTTTTATATATCTTAACCCCATAACTGTAAGCTTCTGAGTCCCGAGCAATAAATACGTACGTCCCAATAAATAAATACGTAAATATGCATTTATTATAATAGATACAACTTTGCCCCTGTCTTTGATCTGTTAAATAGAGATTTTAATTGTACTTAAGCTTAAAGTTTCTAACAACAAACTTCAGAATAATGTATTTCTGTGCTTTATAGAATATTAGGGCATCTCATAAAAATAACACAACTAATTACTGTCTATAAAAATCTATATATCCCAATTCTTCTTAAAATTCATTTTTTGCCTCCAGAAGTTGTGTGTGCTCCATTACTGAATTGATATAGGGCTGTGATGGTGAACCTATAGCACGGGTGCCACAGGTGTCATGAAGAGCCATCTTGCTGGGCACACAAGCTGTCGGCCAACTTACCTCCAGCTGAGCATGCACACGCGATTGTGCATGGATGCATACATGACTGCAGAGACCCAGATAGTCTTCGGGCCTCCATTGTGCCTGTGCACAATTGCAGCAGGAAATCCAGCTGGTCTTCAGAGCTTTCCTGCGCATGCACACGTAATTGCACATGTGTGCGCAAGTGCCTGTGCATAGCACACGTGCATTGCACATGGAAAAGCTGCATGCATGCGCAGATGGTGCGGTTGCACATGCAGCACATGTGGAGGAGCCGCACGTAAATGAGGATGGCACACACAAAGTGCATACTTTTCGGCACTCAATAAGTAAAAGGTTTGCCACCACTGGTATAGGGTTTTACAGCTTGAGCAGGGGTTTGGACTAGAAGATCTTCATGGTTCTTTCCAATTCTGTTATTCTATTATTATTTGCAACATATTACTATATTTTACTTATCATTCTCCAGATTTCTTCCTATCCATTTCCAGAAAGCTGGAACATTAAATCTTTGGTGGAACTTTGGTGATGCAATGAATAACCCATCTTGCTTTGGATTAATTTGCTGACATGCCTACAGAAAATAAGACTCTTAAGCTTGTTTATTAATTATTATGGGCTAAAACCTCATATGATGCTCATCACAATGTAGTTGTATTTGGCATAGACAAAGAATTTTGTGCATGGGAGATTTTTTTCCCTCTTCTGTGCAAAAATCACAGAGCATATTTTTTTATGTTAAAAAAATAACTATAGTTGCAATGCTATGTCACATTTATACAATGTGTTCCATTTATTCTGTTCCAAAATAAGCTCTGTAGAATGCTAACTTGTACTATAAGCCTGTATACTGCCTGTTTCTGTTTATGGAACTCTTGCGGGGTAGGTTGAAGTAGAATTAGTTTTCTCATGAAAGCATTGTCTGCCGTGTCCATTTCATTTTAAAGCGCTTTCTTATTCCTTTCTCCTTTTAAGAATAAAAGGGAAATATTTTTTCTAAGCACCTCTAAATCAAATTTCCAAGTATATGTTATATTTAAAAGGGAGACATTTTCTTTTTTAAATAAAATTTCCTGGTACGACTATAATTTCTGACATGTTACATATAAAACCTATAATTTGAAAAGCTCTCCAGACTCACCTGACCCATCTTTTATAAAGGAAGATGACAGAAAATATTTTATTTATTTCTTCTTTTTTTTCCTCCCTCTCTCCCTCTTTCTTTCTTTCTTTCTTTCATAACCTGCCCATCTTACAACCAATAAAAACCACAAGACAAAACAGTAAAACAATAAATGTTAATATTCAATTGACTTAAAATCAATAAAAAATTAATAAAGACGGCAAGATGCACATGGGAAAGAGGTGAGGTTAATTCAGTCCATTAACCAGCTCCAGTATAAACATGCCTTCACTGGGGCTCCATGCCAATTGGCAGAGCTTGGTCTTCAGGCCATTTTGAAAGGCTGAAAGGGTGGGTGTAGAAATTAATTTTAAATTGAATTTTAAACTATATCTAATTGATTTTTAAAGTAATGGTTTTTTTTGCTTAAATGGAGTTTTAAATTTTTTAATTGTATTTTAATCGATTGGCCATAATCTAATTATTTTAATTGATTTTTAATTATCTTATGTGTTTTTAATGGCTGTACAATGCCCCGAGTCCCTTGGGAGAGGGGGGGCGGTATATAAATTAAATCAATTAATAAAATTAATAATAATGAACCGCCGGGGGAATTCTGGGAGTTGAAGTCCACTCATCTCCAAGCGATCAAATTTCGAGAATGCTGCTTTTAAAAGAATTCCAAAATGAAGGAAGTAAATTTGGTGGCTGGGCCAGGGAGCAAATTCTGTAAGCTTTGGCTATCCTGATGAATTGTGGCCTGGTTTTGAGGGCGTGTGCCCATTTGTGTGTGCATACAGGCACTCAAGAACAAACAAACGGAGGCCAATCCATTTTTAATTTTATTCTGTCTGCATGCTGCCACCCAGCTTATCACAACACAACGCCTCTGTTTATACAGTAGCCCGAATTGCAAGCCAAGAGTTAATATTTTGGTATCCTTGCATGCTTATTCCTAGGAAACAGACATTTGGACAACGAAAGTGGACCGGTTGATATTATTTCTAGTCCAGCAATTTAAGGGTCTATAGCCCTGACAATATTAGCAATGTGTGAGCAGATCAGTTGTCTATATTATTTATCGCCATGTTGTTATTGATTGGTAATTATGTACTGCATTTGTTTCTAGTGGGTTTTCCCTTGTTTTGTTTCCTGACATTATATTTAGTTTCTTGTTAGATTGCAAGTTTGTTCCTTTTTAAATGTATTTTTCTTATATTGCATTTGTTTCTTGTTAGGTAGCAAATTTGTTCCTTTTTCATACTGTGTTTGTTTCTTGTTATATGGTGGGGTTCCCCCACCCCTCCCTTTTAAATGCCATCTGGACCATCCAGAATCACATGGTTTTAGAGGGAGGAAGAAAGGAAGGAAAGAAGGAAGGAAGGAAGGAAGGAAGGAAGATTTCACTAAAGACTCCATCTCCAACTAACTTAGTTTGGGATTTTCAAGGGACCCCTGACAAAACTCTCTGAAGAGAAGCCAGCTCTAAACTATAATCTGAATTTTCTGATTCCCCTTGCAAATCACTTCCTTTCCTTGCAAATCACGAGTTTGTGTCTGGCTTAATAAGCCCCCTTGTCGCAGCCTAGATTTTGGGGTTGGCCAAACCAAATTGGCAGGTATTTGAGAACCCGCGATGAAAAAGCAGGCAGCAATTAAAGCAGGACGACTTCCAGATATTTTCACAGGCAACCAAGTCTGAGCAAGTCCGCAGGAGCTCCCCATCCTTGAGAAGGATTCCCACCCTCCCTCGGTTGTTAAAAGAGAAGAAAAGGGTTCAAAAGGTTGGCCAGACAAATGGGGCAGAGACGCCTCTTAAAAACCCTTGACCCGGAAAAAAGGCAGCAAAGAAAAGAGCACAAGAGGGGATAAAGATGGGAAAAAAGAAAGACGAAACGGCGGCCATCTGGGGCTGCCGCCTCCCGCCACCCAAGGTGTTTTCTGAAGCAGATCTTGTGTCACCGTGGTCATTGCCACACCACTACACAACACCCAAGAAGCTTCCTCAGAAAACGACACAAAGTCAGACAAGGCACTAAATTCTAGGACCTGAAAACAGAACGTTCCGGAGAATGCCAGAACTTTCTGGAGAATGCCGGAAAATCCTTCCCCCCCCTTCCCCCTCAGAAAACGACACAAAGTCAGACAAGGCACTAAATTCCAGGACCTGAAAACAGAACGTTCTGGAGAATGCCGGAACATTCTGGAGAATGCCGGAAAATCCTTTCCCCCCCCTCCTTCCCCCTCAGAAAACGACACAAAGTCAGACAAGGCACTAAATTCTAGGACCTGAAAACAGAACGTTCCGGAGAA
>JAEANM010014984.1:0-13789 GCA_017656035.1 Myanophis thanlyinensis
AGATAAATTTAAAATTAACTTTAAAATCCATTTAAAATAGTATTAAAACAATTAAATAAATTATTTAAATATAAAATACTAACTCACTAATATTAACTCCTCTGCCTAAATAACTGAACACTGGTATAGTAAATATCTATGGAGATTCTCAATCATCTAGGTCAAGGTTGTCCCAAAGGTGCTTTTTTCAAAAGGCAACCTGACTTTCTTAGTTTTTTCTTTGAAAATAATTGAAAACAGAACTGAAAAAGCTTCTTGGAGGAGAGGGAAACATTTTCAATGAAAACCTAAGACAGTCCAGTTATCTTTTGAAACAAGTACTTTTAGGAGTAGTATGGTAAATATATTAATATGGGGGGTATTAATTGAGAGATTGTTTTTATCAAAAACTGATACAATAGAACAAATACATTTTAATAAATTTATTTAACAATTTAAATTTAATATTAACATTAAGAATATTTAATACACTTTGTAGTTGAGATAAGCCGCATTACAATTAAAATTACAATTCTTCTTGAAAGAACCCACAATGGAAAAAATATATTAAAAGTACATATTTTTATATTTTAAGAACAAGTAGCTATCAGTGCAATGACATAAAAACACATTAGGATCCTATGTCAAAGATAGGAAAAATGGAGCCTGGATGCTGAATAATCTCCTTATTTATCTGCCAAATGTATTTTTAATTTCTGTAATTAAAAATCAGTTGTCACACTTTAGTCATTTATCTTTTTAACATGTTAAGCTGCTTTTTTGCAATTCTATAAGAATGATTATTGAATTGGAACCATAGATTAGGATAATATTGTTGAGGAATGTAGACTGAAGGAACACATGTTGCTTTGGACTTCGACTATTCTATGGTTTTGGAGGCAGTTAATTCATTAATATTTCTTTCAAATGATTGAATTAATTAAAAAATAGGGAAAAGTAAAGCTCTGTGTTATTTACATTGTTGGTAAATTGAATTAAATCCTAAGGTCAAGGGCAATAGCCTAAGCATTTCACTACACATCGTATTGTGTATGGCTGTGTACGTGACAAATACAATTTGAATTTGAATTTGAATTAAAAGCCTGTTTGACAGAAATTGCTTCCTGAGAAAACTGGACAATTACTTGGAATTTACATTTATTGTAACATATAATTAGAAAAATGGCTTTGAAGAAAAAATAAATGCTAAAAACTTCATTTGCAAAGGAATTCAGAAATATGTGTATAAATCATCTTCTGTTTTTTCCCCAAAGTATTCTTAATAGTATAACAATTCCCTAAGTATTTATATAACAGTTGTTTAGGGATGTTTATAAATGAATCAATAGTTTTGTGTCTCATATGACTACAGTCAATAAGTAGTCCTGTTCCGTCTCTCTTCATAGCTTTTCATCTGAAACATAAAAAACACTTGTGTAAAAACCAACTTTCTGACACTATTTTTTCTATTCAGTAATCTTTTTTCATATCATGACTGGCCTAAAGACACAAAGGCCTAAGGCAGACTTAGAACTCACAATTTTTGGTTTCTACACTGTCATCTTAATCAGTAATTCAAACTGGCTCTCTGTTTTTAGCAATCTCTAAATGTAAAGTGTTGTGTCTGCGCGTGCGCGGGCGGAGTTTTCCCTCTGGTCCGCCCACGCCGTGCTGACTGCCGACAGCTGATTGGCTGTTGGCCTGGAGGCCCCTGATTGGCCAGAGACAGGTGAGCATCTGATTGGTTGCAGGCAGAGCCGCAGGAAAGTATAAAATGAGTGGTCCGCCTACAACCGAGTGCTGCTTTTATTCGCAATAAAATAAAGGGAACCCTCACGGCTATCTAGACTGACCAGCTATCTTAGTCTTTTCTTAAAGCCTGCGAGCTGGGGATTTCGAGAGCTAACATAAAGATTGTTTTTATATGTTGCTTACAGCAACTCAAACTTGTCTTTTCTTACTTCCTAATTCCTCCAGTTATTCCTCATTTTGGTTTAAGCAACTATTCAAACTTAGAAAGACACTGAAAAAATGACTTTTAAACAGTTCTCACACTTAAAATTATTGTAGCATCCCCACAGACATGTGATCAAACTTAATGCACTTGAGAAATATATTTATGACTAGCTGATAACCCAATGTTGCCCAGGTATTTATTTATTCCCAATCCTGTATTAGACAGGAAAAGGAGTAAATTATATCTATAGTGTGAACCACAAGCTGCCTTTCTTCCTTCTTGCTTCGCCTTCTTTTTAACCCATCCTCTTATGAAAGATGGCCTCCAGGTTTATGTCTTTCCCACCGTCACCATTGGCTTCCACACCACATGAGCTGACCCAGGCAATCAAGCCACGCTCTGGTTCATGACCTGCTGCAGCCAATCGCTGAGACTACCTCTGTGTTCTGCTGAGCTCCCCTTGACCAGCCTCGATGAACGCAAGCGCGTGCACACACACACACATCCCTAGGCTAGGGCTGAATTACTCCCACAATATTTGTTTCCAGAGAGTATATGATCTGTGTACCAAGTTTGGTTGAAATTGGTGAAGGCATTCCAGAGTTATGCTGGAACATACATACATACATACATACATACATACATACATACATACATACACATTTTTATAGAGAGAGATGTTGGGAGTGTCCCCAGGGTCATGTGATTGCCATTAGTGACCTTTTGTCACAGCTTCCAACAAACAAAGTCAATGGGAGAAAGTGGATTTGCTTAATGAGTAGATGATTCATTGAACAACTGAAGTGATTTGCATCAAAGTGGTGGCAAAAAAAGATAATAAAATCAGGCATGACTCATTTACCAACCATTTTGCTTAGCAAGGATATTCTGAGCTCAATCAATTGTAAGTCGAGGATTTCCTGTATCCAGTAAAACAAACCTGATTAGTTTGTGTTTTTTTGTATGTTCTGTATAAACTCAGCTGATTGGTTTATGGTGCTGCATTCATGAACATCTATAATATTGGGTTAAATTATCAATTAATGCTCATGATTAAAGGCAACTAGTCCACTACAACAAGGTAGATCCTTATGAAATTTCTTCCATTGTTTCCTGAATTTCAAGCAAATAAATCTGCAAAAGGTACAATACTCAAAGAAAGCAGTCTGTCAGTAGGCCCCTACCTTGAAATGAATGACTAGAACTTAGTTTTAAATGTATTTCACAAAAGTATTTAAATTTTCTGTAATAATAAGTATTTCAATGCATACTCAAGTGCTGCTAGCGTCACACTGTGAAATCTTCAAATTACTGCCAAGAAAATGGCAGATAATTGGAAGAACAGTAGCAAACAGGCTTGGCATAAATAACCAAGTTGCCAAAGGCTTCCAGAATCTAACAGTTAAAGTTTATGCCACAGCATTTAAAAAAAAAAAAAAAGATTTACATTCAAGAGATAATGGGAGCTGAGTGCTGCTGCAATTATAAATCTATCCATTTTCTCTTTAAATAGTATTTCTCCATAGCTCTTATTGAGTCATTACTCTACAAATTAATATTGATTAGGAACTGGGTGCTAGGTTTCACTTGTACAGAAATGTTTAAAAACAGTGAACATAGGGTTAAAATATAAACTACTTTAAAACATTAACATATTTAGAAATATTTGTAATTTATTCATTCCTTCAATCCTAGTGAATTGTAGATTTGCAGATATTAAAATAACAATAAATTAATGTCATTAAAATTAAACAGAGGCAAACACCACCATATCTATGGATCCATACCGTCCCCAAAAGTCTGCTGCAAAAGGCAAAATCTGCCAGTCTCCAGAAGACTATCAGTTTGAACTATCCTTACTGAGGATCAATTAAAGTCCCTAGGAAGGGAGCTGCCACCAAGAATGCCCACACCTACTGTTTGTACTGGGTGTCCTTCACTGCAGCAAAGTTGGACTTACTGTATGTATTGGGCATCAAAATACACTGGCTGACTTTGGGTTAGATCAACTTATTTACAGGGTTGTTACAGGTAAAAGGAGTAAGAGTAGGGAGGAGGGTTACCTACTCTGTCCTGAGCTCCTGCATGAAAGGTAAGATATAAGATGTTCCCTCCATTTCCCTGAGAGCACTAAATTCATGACATAAAAACTGCACCATTAAACAATGCATTTTCCCTGTTTCCACTTGACAAACTCAAAATAAAGCTAAAATTAAACCTTAGTTGGCTCTGAAGGACCACCCTGATGTATTGTTTAAACACAATATGTTTCAAACTTGGCAACATTAAGATATCATCTCCCAGAAATCCCCAGAGAGCATGCCAGTTGAGAGAGCCAGTTTGGGCTAGTGGTTAAGGCATAAGGCTAAACAAGCAAGACACTGAGTTCAAGTCCTGCCTTAGCTCTAAAAGCCACAAGTGACCTTGTGTCAGTCACTTTCCTACCTCACAGCCCAACCTACCTCACAGGGTTGTTATGGGGAAAACAGGAGAAATGTGTGTCAGATATGATGCTGACTTGTATTATTTGTAAAAATACTAAAGGTGGAATAA
This sequence comes from Myanophis thanlyinensis, assembly GCA_017656035.1. NCBI lineage: Eukaryota > Metazoa > Chordata > Lepidosauria > Squamata > Homalopsidae > Myanophis > Myanophis thanlyinensis. The sequence goes on from JAEANM010014984.1 coordinate 4,490, forward strand.
AAATTAAAGAAATAAACAGTTTGAAAAACACTGATTTAAGTCAAGTTTTCTCAATGGGGTTTGCTTTTGAAAACAACTGGTGTAGCTGAAGAAACCATTGTTTTTGGTAAAAAAATATTTTATCAACTCAAGCTTTCAAGGAGCAGTTGCTTTACCCCTGAGTTTTAGAATCTGTGTAATACCTAAAATTATATTAATTTCATTAATTTATCTAATCAACCATCAAATAATTGGGGAATTTTTAAAAAAATACTATAATTATAATAATCAAAATAGTAACAACAGAGACTGAATTGTTAAACATTGCTAAAATTTTAATCCGTTTATTTTTTGCCCAATTTTAGCATTCATGGAATTATTAGTTTATTCTTGTCATGGTTCAAGTGTATTTTACATTTAGGAAGTTGCTGTATTTCAATTTAATGAGTGTTGATCTAGCAGCTGGCAATCCAAGCTTGCATTCAAGCGGATCCCTCTCTTGGCCCAAACTTTCCATAGGATTTGTAGAGATTGTCAGTCATCCAGGTCTTGGTTGTCCTAAAAATATTGTTTTAGGAGGCAACTGGACTTTCTTGGTTTATTTTTTTTCTTTGAAGACGTTTCGCTTCTCATCCAAGAAGCTTCTTCAACTCTGACAGGACAGTGGGGAATGGATTTCCGCAAAGGAATATATTATTTCCAATCCCACTGTCCTGTCAGAGCTGAAGAAGCTTCTTGGATGAGAAGCGAAACGTCTTCAAAGGAAAAAAAAAAAAAAGCAAAGTCCAGTTGCCTCCTGAAAAAGCACCTTTGGGATACCCATAGGGTTGTTGTTGAGAAAGAAGGCGGCTGGAGCTCTCTGCCTTCAGCCCCCAAAGTAAAATAAAAAACAAAAACAGAATGCAAATGCAGTATTTAAAAAAAAATGAGGAAACGAAGCCTCAAGAAACGTCTTTTTCCTCGGTTGCCGCCTTGCGGGCCCACTCTATAAAAGCCTCGAGGATGGGTCTTAGAGCGGCGGCGCGGACGTCACTTTCCCCGGCCGCGTGTTTACGTGGAGCTGAAGATGGCGGCGCCGGTGCTTCCACCGAGGCGCCTTCAGACCCCGTAGAGTAGGAAGCGCAGATCGCGAGTCGCTGACGGCGAGAGGCTGGCAGACGTTTCGGAGGCTTGAGGGCGAGTCTCCCCTTCTGAGTTTAATTGGCTGCGCCGTAACTGTCTTGTCTCCCGGGCAGGAGCCATGGACGAGCAGGAGAGGCAGAAGAAGCTGGAGGCCGGCAAAGCCAAGGTAAGACGAGAAGGGAGCGCGGGTGGGAAGGCTACCGGGCCGGCAGGCCTGGAAGCGGTCGCGGGTGGGTGAGGTGGGAGAAATAGGTGGTGGCGCGGGCGGCTTGGGCTTCATGGGGTAAGGAACATAAAGCTTGACGTCCCGCCCCTTTTCCCGTATGTAACCTATAGCTATAGCTAGATATATAGAGCTATATATAAATATATATAGGTATATAGATATAGCTTGCCCGTCTGCCCCCTTCCTGCTGTCAGGAGCCGCGACGGAGTTAATAAAGCTCAATTGCGGATGGCTGAGGGAGTGAGGCGTTCCCTGGCGACTTTTCCCGTGTTGCGCTTTCCTTTGTGTACGACTCTTTCTTTGTGTGCACTGTGTGTGTTGTGGAACTGTCATTGCATTTGGGCTCCTCTGTGCAAATTGTAGGATCCAGAGCAAAGCGCTTTCTTCCCTGCTTTGTGATATGTATCACCAACGCCATTGGCTGGGGAACAGCTGTTGCTCTTGGCAAGAGGTTGTTGTACATGCCTTGGAAATGCCACAGGTCCCAACTGGTATCTCTATTTTAGATGAGCAAGGGATCGCAAATGGTTGGAGGGATCTCAATTTATTTTATCTTGCTCTATAAATAGGTGCCTTAAAAACCAAGGCAAAAAAGGTAATGACCCTAAGACAGGTTTGTAATGTAAAGGGACTATACAACATACAAGATGAATAAAGTCACTGTAAAATGGATATTGAATGAACCTGTATATACCACTGCAACTTCTGTTTGTAAGCTAGCATAGTAGAGGTTTATAATGTCTAATTATTTAGCTTCAGTAAGGGGATAGAATATATGAATGGCTTCTCAGGATGCCTTAGCTTAGTCCCTTACTGTACTTTTGGGATACCCAAATAGGCTATTGAGCTCATAATTGCAAGTAATTTGACCACTACTTGGATTGCATTGTTAATTTAAAAGTAAAATTGAAATAATTTTGCCTGCACTGCAGTTTATGTTAAAAAGGCACATTTCCTGGCACTAGCTATTTGTAATTTCTTTTTAAAACGTGGAAAATACTTCATTTTTCAGTGTGCATAATATTTGAGTAAAACTTAATTATCTGTATTATCTGTAAATTATCTGTAAGTAAATATGTTATTTTCATCCTTGTGTGTTGGGTTTAAAACGCTTTGCATTGCTAGATTCAAATGATGAGTTCTTTAATTTATGAAGTAATTTTAATTTGAATCTTTTTATTCAATCCATAAATGTATATAGCAATAGCATTTATATACAGTATAACTTTATAGTGCTTTCCAGCCTTTCCTAAGCAGTTTACAGAGTCAGCATATTGCCCCCAATAATCTGGGTCCTCATTTTACCCACCTTGGAAGGATGGAAAGCTGAGTCAACCTTGAGCCTGGTGGGATTTGAACTGACAGTCAGCAGAAATGCACTCTAGCCACTGCATCCCTGAAATTTAAGCAGGAATTGCTTAAATTTAACCCCAGAATCTGTTGCTGAGCAAAAAGGTCATTAAATGAGCCTCACGTAAATGTATATATGGATTGCTATGCTCTATGATAGCAATCATGATACTCCGAGTTTCTGTCATTAACTGATTATGTGGGTCATTAAGTGAACAGAGTCCCAGTTACAGAGCATAGGATGCTTGGCGATGGGGTATCCTAGAAGGCTCCAATCAGGAGCTGAATATCCTCCTACCTGAAATCCAAGCAGTATTCTCACACTTGAGAGAAGAGAAATTTGTATGTGGCCTGCTCTGAGCTTCCTGGGACTTTCTCCACTCACTTAAGGTACGCCACATTCTTTACTGTGCTGCCTCCACTCAGGAGCTAAAAATCCTTCTTGGATTTTGGCTCCCTCTTGTCTTTAAAGGCTGTCTGAAAGAGCTGCCATTTGAAAGGAAGCCTTTAGTAGGGGCAGGAGCAGAGCTCAAATAATCAGGAATTGACCTTTATTTTTACACCCCACAACCAGATTTCAACATACAAAGAACAGTTGCAGAAATTGGGTATGTGTAGTCTAAGGAAAAGAAGGATTGGGTGTGTGTGACATGATAGCAGTGTTCCAATATTTAGGAGCGGCAACGAAGAAGAAGTAGTCAACCTATTCTCCAAAGCACCTGAAGGTAGGACAAGAAGCAATGGATGGAAACTAATCAAGAAGAGAACCAGTCTAGAACTAAGGAGAAATTTCCTGACAGTAAAAGCAATCAGCCAGTGGAACAACTTGACTTCAGAAGTTGTGGGTACTCCGTCACTGGAGGTTTTTAAGAAGAGATTGTCTGAAATAGTATATGGTCTTTGCTTGAGCAAAGGGGTTGGCCTAGAAGAACTTCAAGATCACTTGCAGCTGTTATTTTATTAAACTCTCCTCTGTGCAGGAGGGAACTCCTTCTTTAGGGTGTAGAAACAGAGCTCAGATCTGAAATCTATTTTTCCATCCCACCAAAGTTCATTTCCCCTGCACACATGAAAGGGAACTTTTTTAACAGAGTGGAGAAATGGAACTCAAACCTTAAGGATTTGAGCTTAATTTCTATACCCCTTGGAAGGATGTTAGTTCCCCATGCAAAGAAGGGGACGTCTTCCACAGGTTGTAGAAAAAGGCATTCAAATTATCATGATCTGAGGTTTGTTTCTCCAACCTCGCTGAAGGAGTTCAGCTTCTCCATGCGTGGAAGGGATCTCCTTCAGTGGGATGCAGGAATCTGAGCTCCATTTTTTCCAGCCCATGAAAAGGCACTCTTAACAGGCACTCCCAAATGAGAGAGTGTCTCAGCAGGTGGTGGCAGCTTGCAACCTTCCTTCCCAGCTTCTCAGTTGACTTTCTGCGGAAGCCAATAAGGAAATTGCAAATAGAAATCATATGATCATGGGATACTTGGCAATCAGTCTTAAGTGTGAAAAGGTTGCTAAGCATCAAACTTAAAATAATACAACGGGATGGGGGCGAGATGCATTGTTTTATGATGGTTTGGCCATAAAGCATCTTTTCCAGGACCTTGATAACTTTGAGTAAAGTTAAACAACCAGTCATAAATTGAGCACTACCTGTAGATCTGATTACTGCTTAGAATGGAAATTGCAGGTCTGTAGCCTAATTGGGGAAGATGCAAAAAAATCCTGAAAGAATGTAATGGAAAATTTATTTCATACTGTTATGAATATAAGAATATAATACGGAGTCTGTGAAGATTATCAGTCATCAAGTGATGGCTGTCCCAAAAGTGCTTTTTCAAAAGGCAACTGGACTTTGTTTTCCTTGAAAATGTTTTGCTTCTCGTTCAAGAAACTTCTTCCGTTACCTTATTTGTTTTTCCTTAAAGATGTTTTGTAGAACTAAAGAAGCTTCTTGGATGAGAAGCAAAACGTCTTCAAGGGAAAACAAAGAAAGTTTAGTTGCCTCTTGGAAAAGCACCTTTGGGATAATATGGATATGTCTCTGAAGTTGAAGTTAACCCAGAGTTGTTATTTTTAATTTGTATTACATTAAAATCTTAGGAATATGCTTATTGTATTTTTTGCCATATTTATTTACTGAAAATAATCAAAGCAAAATATTGAAAGTATATATCAATATATTAATAAAAGCAATATTTAAAAATCCCAAAAGAGCTTAAAGTTATGTAGAAAAGTTTCAGGACATATTTTCTAGGGTATATGTGGTATTAGATAAGTATACTTTTATATATTCTATAGTTGCCAAAATTCTGAATAGTGTAGGAATATTTTTACAATATGTATATATAATACAATAAATCAGAATAAAATGATTAAAAATCCATTTTTTCCTTTATATAGGCTGATTAATTCTGCAGTGTACTAATTTTAAACATCTAAAGGTATTTTTGAGAAAGTCAGTTTGATGTATTAATTAAAGCATTAAGTTAGAGATAGGGAGACCCTGAGTCCTACTTCCACCTGCACAAAGCCAGCTGGGTGACCTTGAGCCAGTCACGTTCTAGAGTCTTGGGAAGGAAGCAGAGGCAAATCACTTCAGAAAATCTTGCCAAGAAATCTGCAGAGATTTGTCACTAGGAATCAAAACTTGAAGGCACAAAAACAGTACACGTATTTATCCAATCTTCAAATTAAACATTTGTGAATCTTGTTATTTAAAATAGTAAATTATTATCAACAAATGATTCAAATTCCCTAACTTTATCTAATCTCTGTTTATTTTTCATCAATTTTCTATTTTAACTCATTTTACATTCACTTATACTACCTTTATACAGAGGACCACTAATGATGTTCTTCCAGTTATCTGGCATTGATACAGTCTTGAACACATATGTTGAGCAAATTGCATAATTATTCCATAAGTAACAAACATACATAATATAATTCAACATTTCTACACACTGTCTGCCCAACACAATTTTTCAAACGTCTTAACCAAATAAAATAAAATAACTACCACAGTCCACTTTGTGCAGTTTTGTGTTCATTTCTTTTATCCTTTTCAATAAAGCAAATACAGAATGTACACATAGATGAATTTGGTACCAGAGAAGGGAGCCTGTTTCTAGGCTAGTTAACTTCTATGGTAGAATTCAATTGATTTTTCTAGATTTTCTCACACATATGTGGGCAGTTTGCTTTCTATCTATGTGCTCTAATTCAGCTATTACAGGCTGATTAATGGATTAATTGTAAAACATGTTTTTTTCTCAAAATTGGTGATTTGCTTAATTTATCTTTCTTACTGAAGAAATATGTAAAGATGTGGTCAAATCCAAGTTTTCTATTGTAAAATTGATTCCTTTGTTTCTGAAGTAATCTTCATATATAGGTGTGTCTCCCTTTCTGTATTTGTTTTAAAACATCCAGCTGCTTATGGACGACCCTCTTAATAGCAGTTTATTATCTAGTCTTTATCATTCAGTTGAAGCAAGGAAATCCTAGAAATGAATAAATTGTACTTAATTCGGTAGAGCTTAATATTATGCACATGCTGTGTGGGGTGTGTACATCTTGTAAAATGTGATGATAGTGAATAATTTGTTTGTAGAACAAAGAAAGCACTTATACATCTCTGAATAATATAAGCAAATAATTGTATCCAGTGTAATAGCTGATATCATAGCCATTGCTTTATTGTTGAGGTGTTCTATATTTTTTAGGCGTATATTGTAGGGTTTTAAAAAATTCTATACATATAAAATATTTAGAAGATATGTTTCTGATGGATTGAAAACAAAAGATACTGTTCATCCTTGTTGATAAAATGTATTATAAACTTGATAATCATTGTTGTCAGGGAAAGGGACCCTGCAATTATTATATGATTTTAATTACAAATAAATCAGTATTGTTTAATAGAGTTAATTTTTAAGATAGTATGCATACGTTTGTATTACTATTGAAAAACACTTATCTACTCTTGGAGTTTTTTTTCTCGTAGCTTCACAGCAGAATTTTACTTTTGAATTATAAAAATTGTATCTCTCCCCATTCTTATTAGTAAGGAGAGATTATGTGGTTCACTTAAATTAGTGAAAAGCAGTATAACTTTTTCCAAAGCATTAAGTGATTCAAAATGTTTTAATGCTCATATGATTGAAGAAGACTAATGATATTTTGTCGGTTTATAGGTTTAATCCCACATTAAGATTTGGTGTGCTGATTTCAATGGGTACAAAAATAATAGATGTATGTGTATGTTATTTGGAATAGTAAGTTTTATTTCATTTATTTATATTGTACCTTTATTATTTTTATAAATTACTCAGGGCACTGAAAAATATCTAATATCCCTTTTTATTTTCCCCACAACAATAATCCTGTGAGATAGGTTGGGCTAGGCCCAAAGTCATCCAACTGGCTTTCATATGTAAGGCTGGACTAGAGTTCACAGCCAGGCTGGGCTGGATTTGCATGTGGAAAAAAGGAAGTCAGAAGCAGTCCCAGAACTTCAGTGGGCCAAAAGGTTTTTTTGTGCCATGCTCCCAGGCCTGGTTGGGACCGAGTTTTGGCTGTGTGTGGGGGGGGGGGAGGGGGAATAGGAATTTTTTTTTTCCAGATAAAAGTTCAGCCCCAATCTGGCCTAGCAGCCAGGCAAAGCCTGTTTTATCAATGGCGAGAGCAAGAAGCCACCACAGGTCGGCCATGGTGGCGGAGTGCAGGACAGCAGAAATCCTGGAGTGCAGGATGGGTGGGGGCTACTATAGTTGGACTGCATTGGGATAGCTATAGCTTCCTAGGATGTGGCTAGCGCTAGCAGTTCCAGAACCACATAGCCGACCCACAATTCCTGGTTAGCAATGGAAACTGGGACTGTGGGATTGCTGTCACTACGTGAGGCAGTCATGTGATGTGTCTCTTTATGGCTTTAATGATCATATCGTTAATTTTTTTTCAAGCTAGATTTCTAGACAAATTGAATGGAATTCTTTATTGGCCAAGTGAGATTAGACACCCAGGAAATTTGTCTTTGCTACATAAGCTCTCAGTGTACATAAAAAGATAAATACATTCATCAAGAATCATAAGATACACTTAGTGATAATCATAGGGTACTAAATAAGCAATCAAATCATACTAGGAAACAATAAACAATATAAATCATAAAAATACAAGCAACAAAGTTATAGTTGTAAATGGGAGGAGATAGGTAATAGGAAAGATGAGAAGAATAATAGTAATACAGTCTTAGTAAATAGTTTGACAGTGTTATGGGAATTATTTATTTAGCAGAGTGATGGCGTTCAGGAAAAAACTGTCTAGAAAAATAGGTTGTCTTTGACTTAAGACTTTTATTCAGTGACCATTTGAAATTATGATAGTGCTGATGAAAAAGATAACCCCAGCAAGGTAGGAAGCAGGTCCAGTGGGGAGGGAAAAAATGCCCAAGTCCTGCACAGACTCAGCAGAACGGGATGCTGGAGAGATGTGGGGGAGCTGCTTCAATGTCCCTGTAACTGGTCACAACAGAAGACACATTGTTAAGCAACTGAATGATGTTGATGGTGGGAGCACTGCAGTGTCCCTAATTTCAAGCAAGGGTTGTCTTTTTCATCAGTACTATCATAATTTCAAATGGTCACCGAATGAAAGTCTTAAGTCAAAGACAACCTATATTTCTGTTCTTTATTTTTCTGGTATTTATATCTGATTTCTAAGTGGCACAGAAATATGTGGAGTTTTACTAGTGATTGCTGTAAAAATGAGGGAAAATAAATATATATACAATGTTTATATAGAACAAAAATAAAATAGAGCAAGGAATAGTTAAGATTAAAATAGGCAAAAAAATGCATATGTTGCATTTTAATTCCAGTAGAAATTGTTTTGGAAGTTAGTTAAGGATTGACAAAGAGCCTCTAGCAGAATAAATGAATAATAAAGAGAATGAAATTACTGAAATAAGTGTAGACTGGGATATATTTTAAAAATATGTATGAAAATTATAGTGATATGTTGAGTGATATTGAAATAAATTATAATCAGACTGGCAAAATTGATATTAGTCCCATGGTATAGACCAGACCAAGAAATGCAAAACTGGAAATTTCGATTCCATGGAATCTAAAACTGTTAAGATGGAGTATTGTAAAAGAATCTCGCAAGTCTGATTATATTTTACTTTCTTTTTTATACTTGTGTGACTTAGGGGCCTGTTTGAGATCTTCATGCATATCTTCTTGTTTTGTTATCCTCTTTATTTTCTATATCCTTAACTGAATATTTGAATGAGAATATAACTTTATTGTGAATTGCGAAGGCTTATATTTTATGAATTAAGTAATTGTGTAGAAATATTCAGTTTGAATAAAATTGTGAATTGTTATAAAATTAAAGATTTTTTTTTCATCTTAGGTATATATTGTAGTGAAGTGCCTAAAACATTGAACTGGCACTAAGGAGACTTGTGATCCAACCCATCCTCAGCTGAGCCTTGTGATGAAATAAATAAATAAATAAAACTAATAAATCTCTCTTAACTCATCTTCCCATACATACTGTACGATAGGTATGGAGAAGGCATCCTACCCTGCCTTAGAATAAAAGGTGGGATATAT
>JAEANM010014985.1:0-13788 GCA_017656035.1 Myanophis thanlyinensis
TATAAAAGCTGTCAAAGTGCCTGTAAATACGTTCTTGTTATGCTTGTGCTGTAAATAAAGAGCTGTTGTCACTTTAATGATTCGCGTCTAAGCCTCTTATTCACGGAATCAAACAATTGTTGTCCTTTTTTATGACCCTATAATCCCTTAATTCAGGGTAGGTTTTGGACTACTGGATGGAATTAAACATTTACTAGCTGGATGCCCTTCCTAATGCCTATGTTGAGATATTTTCAGCAGATATTTTCTCTTTGCACCAGGGAAAACATCTGCCACTATCTAGGATTGAATGTTCAACTTTTTGAGTGGGAGGTGGGTGTCTTCACTACTAGGTCACCACTTTGCTCAGCATATATTACCACTATTGATATGTATAAAATATAAGACACATTTTTCTCTCTTTTTTCCTTCTTAGTTTATATTTTTAATTTGTACTTTTAATTCTTTTTTTAATGATTTTAAGATTTTTCTTGTAAAAAAAAAGTCTGATCTGATTCTAATATTCCCAATTACAGAATCACCTGTCTAGTCAAAACTAAGAAATGTAAAACAGAAAGTTAAAAATCAAGAGCCAAATTGTTTGGTGAGCAAAAGACAAACTAAGCCTCTTTTATCCAGTGCTGTTTTCAACTTTAAGCTATGAAATGAGTTTTATAGGGAAGACACCCTCTCCTTTCTATTCTTTTTTAAAATTAAAGTATATTATCGTCCTATCTGACTAGTATTTCACATTCTCTTTATATCCTGCCATTTGCTGTATGCAAATGTTTTAAAAAGTGCAAATCCAACAACAGTATTTCCTAGACACAAGTATAGTTACTTTCAACCTTTACTCCATTTAATGTAGATTTAATCAAAAGTTTACTCCATTTCCTTATCAAATGAGAAGTGTCTTTCCCTTCTGAGTTCTGGGTATGATGCAAATATGATCATCCCAGCTCATGTTTATCAAGGAAAATGGTTTAGTTATCATTCAGTAGCATGTAATATAAATAAAATATAGACAGGTTTCTTCAGGTATTGATAGATGGGAATCATTAAATCTCATTCTCTTGTGAAATTTGAATGCTATCAAAATGAATATTATCCCCAGATTAATTTATATTCTGAAATGAATTCTAGTTTTTCTATCTGGAGATTATTTAAAAAAAATAAATTCTTTGTTTGGAAGCCTTCTAATGGGATTTTTCAATTTTGAGAATATCTTTTCAAAAAATGAAATTACCAGTTAGTGGAGGATGATTCAATTTTCCAAATCTGAAACTACATCATCATGCTTACCTATTGTCAGTTATCAAATACTGGAAGCCAACAATTAGTGTTCATTTTCTGATCTGGGCAACTTTGGAATATACCTATATCTATACCTAGATAGGATAGATAGATAGATAGATAGATAACATTTGGTTGGATGGAGTATATATCACCAACATACTGAAACTCTAGTATCTCTGGAAATGATTACATCAGTTAGAAAACTATGGAATGTAAATATCTATCAGAAAAAGATTTAACCCCTTTTCCAATTAACTTTATGGAGAAACCCAATTTTAAAAATTGGGAAAAAGATGATGGAAAAATTAGATGGAAGCAAGGCAATTGGCTTTGGATCAATTGATAGATGATGAAATTGAATTTCTAACATGCTCTGTGTTAAGAGACAATATCATCTACTAGATGTAACTTAATGGCAATACTTACAGTTACAAAAATTAACATTTGTTAACAACATTGTTTGGACCAGTCTCATTCCCAGTTGGTCTTAGACACCTGAGATATTAGAATGTGTTAAATCCTTTGAAATTTAAAAAAAAAACCCTACTATTAGTTTCTACAGTTATTTTTTATCAATAAATTGATTTGATATGGAGATGCTAAAAAAATGAGTGGAATAAAGAATTAGTAGTTCCTATATTGCCAAGGTAAGACAAGAATGTTTTAATTGCAATAGCAAGAGTGTCAACGGATCTCAAACTACAACTTATAGAAAAAAATAATACCTAGAAGTAATTGCACTCCATTATGTTTATATAAGAAAGGACTGTCAAAAATAGTATTTTGTTAGAGATGTAATAAAGATAATGCTTCTTTAAAACACATGTTTTTACAATGTTTTACAATTACTAAGTTTTTGGAGAACGTATTATATAAATATAATTGCACAATAAAAGCTAAAATGTTCAAACAACAATATTTGGGGGGTGGGAGAACTACCATGCCTAGTACCTGGAATCTGACAAGTGGATAACATAAATGGACTCTTTGTGCCCTTATTATGGCCAAAAGACTTATATTGCAACATTAGAAAGATAAATGTATGGATCCTTTTGTTCAATGGATTGAAGACCAAACTGCACTTACTATGTGCTTTTTTTTTCTTTTCTTTTTTTGACCTTGCATGAATTCCTTATCTTAGTGTTTTGTTTTTGTTTTTCTGTAATAGTTTTACAAGCAATAAACGAATAAAAATTTTAAAAATTGCACCATTACATTTTGCGTATTGCTTTAGAAATGAAAAACACTTGTAGAAATACAATTGAACTTAATAGGACTCACTCACTGAGCAGCTACAAACAGCATCATGCTATCAAAGCAATACATTCATTCATTCAAAACAATATCTAGCTGGAGCAAATTGCATCTAAATATGGCTGCATATATTAAGGGCTTCTTGCCTCTTGTTTGATACTGACTTGGAAAAACATCTTTTCCAGACATTTCAAGAATTAGGACTCTTCTTTCATATAGTCACAAGCTTTAACTCACTTAGCTTCTGCTCCAGAATTGCCCCTCCACAATTCCTGAAAACTGGTGAGAGGCCATGGTGAGAGAAGAGGGCTGCGAGGCAGAAGTAGAGAGTGGTTGCCATAAGTGAGAAGCTGTTTGCCTTTGCAGGGTTCCTGTGGAGCAAAAGCTGAGCTGAAAGTTAATTGCTCAGCTTCCAAAACCCTACAGCATTGTGAAGATGAAAATGTGTGGAAACATCTTTAGTGTGGTTCAATTGGATTAAACGCTCTTTCATCCATGCAGCAAAATTATGGTAATCAGGCATCATATTTAACAGAATAACAGAGTTGGAAGGGAGCTTGGAGGTCTTCTACCCTAACCCTCTGGAGAAGCAGGAGAACCTATACCATTCTGGACAAATTTCTCTCCAGTCTCTTCTTGAAAACCTCCAGCAACAGAGCACCCACACACAAGGGCATGGGGAGAATGAGTTCTACATAATGGAAGAATTTGTTCTACCATCATTTATCCAATTGCACCTAATTTTATTTCTGTATGAATAAAGCCTTACCAGTACAGAAGGAATGAAGAGCAATAAATTGAACATAGCCTGAATATTTCAGGTTTTTCTGCCTTGTAAAGATCAGCCTTGCCTGTGTTGTCCTTATATGAGTAAGCAGTGATGCAAGTGGTGAACCAGCCTTGTTTAAGTTCATCTTCCACTCAGTTATGACCTGAAACAGAAAGGAACTTAACACAATGCAAGCAATGTACCATTACACTTCATAATAGGGCAAATTCAGCCTCTGGTGAATACCAACTTCCCCACATAGCCTGTGCTAAAACATTGCTTGTGAGGATTTTGATTGCAATTTTTAAGCTTTTTTTTTTTTACATTCTGTAGTTCTGCGTAAACACCAGATATGCATATTAGTGAATATCCACAATAAGTTATTAAGGAAGTAATAAAAAGAAAAATCCTTCAGAAAAGGATCTCATTTTGAGAAAATCCTTACTGCTGCAAGGAAATAATGATAGATTAAAGCTATGGCTCAAATAGTGCCCCTGCCAGATTGCTTTCTTATGAGGATTTGTTTTAACAGCAATATTTTTTTTCCTCCCATTTCCTCTGCATGTCTTTCTCAAACCCTTCTTATTTTGGACAATAATAAGAAGAAAAACGTTCTCCCGCACTTCATAGCCAAGGTGGTTGCCGAGAGGGAAAGTGTGTAATAAAATGTACAAATGGAATAGGTGACTTTAATGTCTCACCCCGGCATCCAGCTGTGGCTGCAAGGTTTCTGGCCTAGAAATTCCACTGACAGTTTCCTCAGTGACATTTTATGATTGCCTACAGCAGACTCCCTGCCATCCCTCTGATCTACAACCAGAAATATAAGCTCCTGACTTCTTATCTAGCTTGGCAACCGAGTGGAAAGCTGCAAGAACATTAACAGGAAATGCCTGATAATGTTTGTGATGATGGATAGCTATCACGGAGGTTCCTTGTTTGCCATGGCAACCCGAGGAGAAGCACATTTAGCTCAGGTTGTTGGCACACTGACATACCAGTGTTTCTTCTAAAAACAGAACCTGTTTTTCTTGGCTATTATGTCATTTGAGAAATGCAAATGGGGTAATGCAGTTGTAACAAGATAAATAAAGGGGATTGGGAGAAAAAAAATGTTTAGCACGATTTCTAGTACTGTAGAAGCTAAATAAAGAATCTGTTAGTAATCTCTAGTGGCAGGCCAGGATTGTAAATTTGAAGGGCATGAAGCTATTCTGCTGCCTCATCTTGTTTTCTTGTATTACCTCACAAAACCCACAGGGCACTTTTCATATCCTTGTACTTGAATACTATCTTTGCATTGCTTCAAGTACATTACAAAGCCAATTGATTTCCACTGAAACATACATCTTATATTCCGCTATCCCAACATTTGTAATAGATGGCAGATTTGAATGGGCGATTATCTGGGTTTAAATATATAATTATTTTAAAATTACAATGCAAGTTTTCAAGGAAGCCCCGCCTTTTTAATCTTTATTTTTGTTGTGTAAGAATGTATTACAACAATCCACTACATTTTTTACTCTTGAAACAAAAAGCGAAGTAGGATGAGTTTGGTTATGGATGTACAAAACATTCCATCCTGAAACTCTCTGATGTTGAATGAACTTTTCCAAGGAGTTATTTAATGTTCCAGAGTTGGTCCAGATTCAAAAAGGCTCATTCCAAATGCTGAACAGTATTTTGGTGGTTAGAGCAGTCAATGATGTAAATGTTTTTTTTTTTCACATTGCTATCAAACATAATCTGAATATAAAGAAGATTGAAGATGAATGGCTGCATGAACAAAACTGCAGTAACAACACAGGCAATTAAATTAGATAGATTATGGTGCATTCAATTTGATATAAATCCTTAAAGTAAATAAACAACTAGTGCCTCTGAATTTCTCACTTTAATTTGTATTTAAGCTGTGATTATTGTTCCTGATTATTGTTATTGCTTGCTTTTAAGTCTGAAACTATGTTTAGAAATGCACCTCTCCAGATACTACTTATAAGAGATGATCTCTAAAACATCTCAGCACAGATGGAGGAGGCATTCATGGATGGAGAAGGAAACAATTTCACACTTAGTGCCAAGGAGCTTCTGACATATTGCTGCATAATTACTATATACACCAAAGCTTAATGTACCAAGCCTACAGAGAATACTGCTTATGGATCAATGACCTGACCATTCACAACCTAATTTAAAGGAATATGTCCTGCATTTATTCTTTGAATGCACAGAGCTATTCTTTTTAAAAAAAAAAAAAAAAAGCACAGAAAAGGTCAACATGCCTCCTGGGAAACTGAATAATTCTGCAGCTGTGTAAAGAAGTGCATAGAATGGGAGAGCATATGTTTTGCCAATGACTGCTATGATTTCATAAAAATTAGCATGTATTGCGGTATTGCTGAAAAGGGGCCTGGATTCAGAATAAGTGTTTAACAAAAGCTAAGAACAACCTTTATGAACCACTGTAGTGAAAAGCAAACAAGATTTGAGAGGGAAAAGGAAATCATTAGAAGGGAGGAAGATACAAACTCCTCCAAGACATACAGATTTTGGCAGATCATTGTAATTACCAGGAGGAAATGTCTTATCCAGATACAAATGACAACAAAATCATAAGGGCTGAAGTCTTAAATATCCCTATCTGATCCATCAATCTCAGAGGATTAATTAGAGAAAAAAAAGTTTAGGATAGCAAGTAATATCCAAACCACCATAAGTTGTGTTTCTGAAAACTGGAACTAATTTATCCTTTCTTTAGTTTCTTTGGCAACTTTTTTGTGGTTTTTTTTTTTAATGCAGTAATGACCATTTATTATTTAGCTGACAAGATGGAAGAGAACATTTATCCAATTTTCATATGACACAGAAGTAGGTATAATTGCTAATGTCCTAGATTTCAGGAAAAGAATAAATCATGATCTTTAGAAGAATGGACTGAAAATAATAATATAAATCAATAAAAATACATCTAAAATTCTCCACATAGGAAAAAGAATTTAAAAAGCTGGTACAGTTAGAGCAGAGATGGGCAACTATGACAGCTTTACAACCTGTGGACTTCAACTCCCAGAATCCCTGAGTGGTTGCCATAGTTGCCTACCCCTGAGTTAGAGGGATACCTGGCTTGTATTAAAGAAGCTGCTCTATGTGATTCCATTTTACTTTATGATTCTACAGTATCATGTCAGAACAATAGATGAAGGAATTTTCCTTGAAATTGTGGGTCTCATAAATCTGCCTCTCAGTTTGAGGAAAATCTCTATAGCTCTCTTTCAATTAGACATTCTAGTGCAGGGGTGTCAAAATCACAGCATCATGTTCTCCCCTTTTCCCCTTTGCTAAACCAGGGTGGGCGTAGCCAGTTTGACACATCCAACCTGCAGGCTGCGAGGTTGACATCCCTGTTCTAGTGTGAACTCTAGAATTCTGAACATTGACACACCAAGCAAGCAACTGTTTTTTCTCTGGGTGGTAAAACTTTTGTATTTCTATCCTCTTTCATTGCTAAGGAATTGTCTGTGCATAGCAGACTATGTTCCACAAGCCATATTCCTCCTCATGTCTTCAGATTCTTCTCTAGATCATGCCCAACAATTCCTTTTAACAAGCAAACGTATTCAGCTTAACTTCAATAATGTAAATCTTCAGTAGCGTAAGCACTGCCCAACCTAGCTCAGGTTTACCAACCCATAATGCTCTTTATTAAAACCATATACCTTCACAAGAAGAGCTGTCAAATCCATCTTAGTCATCAACCATTATCTTTATTTCAGCTCACCAACCTTTTCCACTTCATCAATCCAATCTGATGATACATTCATTCATTCATTTATTCATTCATTCATTGTATTTATAGAGCCACCCACCACACAAAACATAACACTAGGTAGCAAAGATAAGCAACATTTTTAAAAAATTCTATAATCAACAACATCTGTCAGTATTATTAAAAGATTAGCAGACAGGATTTTATATTGTAGACCCTGCAGCCATCCCACTAGTTCACCATTACCTTGAGATCCCCAAGCATATTAACATAACCATATTAATGGAAGAATGTCAAGGATGGGGCCAGTCTTATCTTGGGGTAATGATTTTCCATAAGATGGCTGTCGTGGCAACAAAGAGCCATCTCCTAGGTCTTACCAAATGAAGTTCCTTCACAGATGGCACCCATAACATACCTCTTCTGCTGGACCTGATGGGATGGGCAGTAATGGGATATAATTATGTGAAGTAGAGATGGTTCTCTCCAATAACTCAGCCCCATATTATAAAGAGCTTCAAACATCAAAACCAGCATCTTGATTTGGACTCAGAAGCTGGCAACCAATAAAGCTTGCAGAGCAGAGGTGTAACATGTCCTGTTCCAAGGAGCACACATCATTGCCCATGCCACCACATTATGTACCAACTGAAGATTTTAATATAGCATAGTCCTCCCTGGAGGCAAGCAGAGCATGAGTGACAGTGAGGACAGTCTCCTGGTTCAGGAACGAATTCAGCACTTAAGACTCCACTTTTTAAGTCAGCCCAACTGTGATCCCTCCTTTGTTTCTTATAAATACCTTTCATAGGATAACTAAATAATCTAATAAAGTACTATTTGCATTTGTTTGGGTAACTGCCTAAAATATGGCTACATGGCAAGCAGCAAAAATAAAGGCATCTGATACTGCCTTGTATAATTCTATGATCTGGAAACTTCAGCCTATCCAAAATACATAGTTTAGGGATAATGTGGACTCAAGGCCATAACATTGAAGCACAAGCTGTTTTACTGACAGTGGTGACAGAGACAGGACTAAATAGGGGTAGAGGATACAGTTCCATTTTGTGGGCTTTTCTCGGGAAGATGACTTTGGGTAGAGATTTAATCTGGCTTCACAAAATCTCCTACACCAGCAAGGAAATATGGAACTTCTCAAACATGGAGCCTTATTTTTATATTTTTTTTTGCTTAACTTTCCAATATTTTTTTCGAACCACTTGAGCATATTGTTTTCAATAAGCATCAATTCCCTTTTTTATTAGCTATCTTTCACAGCTTGATTGGAGGATTTGGACATTGCATGCCTTTAAAAAAGGGAAAGTGAATTCTCAATCTTTTCACAATTGTATTATTGCTAATAGAGAACAAGTCAGCAACTATCAGCACGCAGCTCAGGCAAGGACATGCTGATCTTTAAGATATAAATATGCCTCTGACACATGCACCCTCCAAATTATTTCTTTTGAGAGTGAGCAGACTTACAGTCTGCACTGAATGCATCATTAAATTGTTTATGTCATGAAATCAGCTTTTAAACCTGTACTACTAAGTCATCACTTGATTTCTGTAGTTCTGTTTGGGGCCCACTTTATTTCCAGCATCATCTTAGCTCTTATGCCTGTGTATGCTGCCTTGCATCATTAAATTTCCAGTGGGGTACCTTTTTCAGGTCCTTCACATATATGTTTACCGTTAACATCAAATTCTGCCTTTTCCATTGTGTGGTCTAGAATATGGAACAACATACCATTGGAACTGAAGGTGACTCCTCCCCTTATTACAGGTAGTCCTCTATTTATGATCACAATTGAGCCCAAAATTTCAGTTGCTCAGTAAGACATTTGTTAAGTGAATTTTGCCCATTTGACGACATTTCTCACCACAGTTATTAAGTGAATCATTGCAGTTGATAAGTTAGTAATCTGGTTAAGTGAATCTAGCTTCCCCATTGACTGCTTGTCAAAAGGTTGCAAAATGTGATCACATGACCCCAGGATGCCACAACGGTCATAAATAAGAACCAGTTGCCAAGTGTCTGAATTTTGATCACATGATCTTGGGGATGCTGCAAAGGTTGCAACTGTGAAAATGATCATAAGTCACTTTTTTCAGTGTCATTGTAATTTTGAATGTTCACTAAATGAACAGTTGTAAGTGGAGGATTTAACTGTACAGTTAGGGAAGCTTAAAGCATTTCTTTGGTTGAGAACTTTTATAGTTGGGGGAAAATAGAGTTTTTAATTATTTTATTGCTATGAATATTTGTAAAGTTTCTTAGAGTAGACACCATATAATTCTAATACTTTTAAAATATTTATTTATCTATTAAATTTTCACCTTACCACAAGAGTCTTGATGGCAGATGGCAGAGGTATACAATTAAAACATCCATAGTGTAAACCATTAAATATTGTTGTTGCTATTATCTTTTTTATTCATTAAACATGAAACTCAGTCAACTGAACATTTAAAAATGTGTCATAAATATCATTGACTGCCACTGATGTTTGATAAGATGTACAATATTCCAAGTAGCACATTTTTTTGCAGTTCCCCTGGTGTTATTGCAGGTTGACTCTGGTGTCTCCTAGTACAGCGATATCAATAAATTGTACGCTTTGGTTTTCGACAACTGTTGTATCTGGCGTGTTGTGTTCCAAATGATGAGCCATCTGTATTTGAAAATCCTACGATTTTCACCTTCTCGTTTTCGACTTTTTCCAAAAGTTGTTGTTTTCGTTGTCATTGTTGTTATTTCAGTATCAAATCAAACAAACAAAGAAGATGCATAAACAGACATTGTGATAGTGTTCACCCAGTAAAACACCATTAAAAAGCCAGTTTGCTCTAGTGCTTAAGGCAACAGGCTAGAATCCAGGAGACTGGGAATTCTAGCCTCATCTTATGAGAATCAGCTGCGTGACTTTGGGCCCATCACTCTCTCTGTCAGCTCAACCCAACTCACATTGTTGTTGCTATGGGGAAAATGGGAGGATGAAGGAGTATTAGAAATGTTCACCACCTTGAGTTGTTTATAAAAATAATAAAGGAAGGATTAAAATAAAATAAATAAAATAACAGAGGAGTGAGTCTGATTTCTATATAAAGCACAGCACTGGGGCCAACACTGAAAAAAAGCTACCCCTTGACTTCTGTTTCAACCCCACTCCTGATCCCACCCCCACTCCACTTGTTTTGCAAAAAAACAACAGTTTTTCCTGGGATGCTTGTACTGGATGGATCACCTCTAGATGGACATGTTCCTATAAGTTCCTGGGCTTCAGACAGTATCAAAGTTTAAACACTTTTTAAATTGCACCTGGGAAATTTCTGGCAGCCCATGCAACACAAGCCCAATATGATCACCACGCCTCCTGTCAGTCAAGAAGTGGACTTCTGAATTCTGGACTAATTGCAGCTTCCAAGTAATTTTGTTTCTTTATTCAGTTTGGAGCAGGTCACTCAATTCCGGGCAGCGTACAACATTAAAAGCAAGGAAAACAATAAAAAGGTGAAATCAAAGATCACATCTAACAGAGGGACACAGTTAAAATGCCATCCCAGGTTAACTTTCAGAGAGATGTGATATCACTGTACCCCAAAGCTTGAGGCATCAACTACACTTTCAATGACATTTTGAATATCATCAAAGTGGGAGCAATACGGATCCCTGGGGTAATGCTATTCCAAAGGATAGGTGTCACAGCAGAGAAAGCACACATCCTAGATGCCAATAGACGGCATCGTTAAGATTGAAGAAATTTTCAAAAGACAGACATACATAGAAAGCGTTGCAGTAATCCAAGATGATTGTGATCTTCCCATCGCAAGATCTTTCCACTCTTAGCACAATCACAACTGCTTCACGGTTGAAGATAAGCAAAAACTTCTACCTGCCCATCCAGTAAGTTTATTGCCTGTAGATATCCTTTATTTTGATGCTATGTTTATCATAAATGTAAAGATTTGGTGGCTATTTTTTCAATTGGTTTTCAAACAGTATCTTTCAAAAGGACTTAGCCCTAATCTGACTGATCATGTCAAGCCATAACCATCTACTATTTGCAACAACCAAGCAATATTTTAATCAAGAATATCTGCTGGGACAGGATTTATAACAAGTTCTTTCTATTCATGTGAATGATTCCTGCCTTCCTGGCTGAATTTTTGAAACACGGAGGCAAGAAAACGAAAAGAGAAAGCTGCATTACAGGACCGCCTGTTGCCATCATCAGCCTCCAGTCGACCTGTGCGTTCCCACAGGGTGGGCCTCCTCGGGGTTCCATTGTCTGGACGGTGTCGTCTGACAGCCCTGAGGGTATGAGCCTTCTCTGTGGGGGCACCCTCCCTCTGGAATGAACTGCCCCCGGAGATCCGGACCATTACGGACCTGCGGACCTTCCGGCATGCATTTAAAACCCACCTGTTTCAGCAGGCCGGTCTAGCCTAGTACTTAATGGGGGTTTAAATTTTAAATTTGTTTTTAAACTAGTTTTAAATTTTAATTAATTTTTAATTTTTAACTTTTTAAATTGGGTTTTAATTGATTGGCCATTATATCTATTTGTAATTTTAATTTGGTCTTAATTGTATATATTCATGTTTTTATTGGCTGTACACCACCTCGAGTCCTTCAGGAGGGAGGTGGTATAGAAATTCAATAAAAGTAACGTAAAGTAAGTAAAGCATTAGACTAGCAATACTTCTAGCTTAGCCCTTTGTTTGGAGTCAAGGCTTTTTAGATAATAATTCCCTTCTATTACTTTGGTTGTTGAGGATGAATCAGCTGCAATACCCGAAACATTTCCACAATAAAATTTCAGTTACTTTGCCACTGAAAATGCAGTTTTATTTTCCATACAATTGCAAATGCTACATACTTTAGAGCAGGCATGTCCAATCCACAGCCCATGGGCCACATGCGGCCCTGGACAGCTAGTAATATGCCCCCACAAGGTCACAAACTTTTGACATTATTATGTGATTTATGCACATTAACTATAATATATATTTTAGATGTGGCCCAAGATAATTCTTTTTCTCTCTGTGTGGCCCAAGCAAACCAAAAGGTTGGACACCCATGGTTTATGCCTTTCAAAGGCTAATGTCTGTCATGTTACTGGCAATGAGCAATACAGTGTGTGTGTGTGTGTGTGTGTGCAGATATGATTTACTACTGTGCATTGAGACAATTTTAGATGAAAGTCCCCTGTTTTTCCAATTCAAGTATTGTACCTCAGGAATCATATCATTGATCTCTCTTGGTCATTGCTATCTACATTAAGCTGGCAGTTTCTCTTAGGACTTCTTCACAACTTCTCCAGAGAAGCCAGAGATTGTATCTATAACAAAAGTAGGTAATATAACAATGTCTATGAAAACTAGCATGCCAAGATTTCATCTCTGCCTTAACTGATTTTATTTTTATCTTTGCCAACCCAATGGAACACTGGGGAAAAAAACATCTCTGAAGATTGAGCACAATAGGACCAAATCTAGAAGTGAAAGGAGATGGAAAAAAGAGAGACTGAATTAGAAAACTAGGTAGGATCAAGCAGACCAGAGGCAATTTTTTTTTTGGGGGGGGGGGGGAAATCCAGGAAATTTCCCTCAATGCTACCTATGCAAAGTACATTTGCAAATGCCTACCATACATGATCTTTTCCATTCTGAGCATGTGCTCACCTCTCTCCCAGTCATGTGAACCAGAGTAGAATTTTACTGAGGAGTTGGAAAGAACCGCAATAGTCATTCTCTGTGTGCTTTTCCTACCTTGGTTAAAATGTTTATTTACCAACACTGAATAAGAAGCTGAGGTGATCATTTGGTTTCTCAGCTTTATTTTCAGGGATGCCTGAAGGCATGCAGGCCCTCGGGCCATTCTTAGAAAGTAAAAACAGTAGTGGCTATAGCCCAGTTGCTGGGCTTGGCAATCTGCCTCCCTGCACAGAAAAAGCCAAAAATGTGTCCAAGAGCATCCGGGACTATTAGAATGGATGATGTAGGAGATGACTAGGCTGAGCACCAGGGAGGGGTCAAATGCATCATCAGTCTCGAGTCTCTTTGTGCCCACAAGAGATCTAAGTCCAGCCCACATTGAATGCCTGTGACTCTTATCTACCACCAATTTGGCTTGGGCCAAATTCTTGTACAGAGCTTAAGCTTGCAATAAATCATATAATCATTTGAACTGCCCGGATCTCCTGATTTCCCTGCCGCTAGAAAGATGGCAGGGGAGGTGGGGTACAATTTAGTCTTCTAAGAAATGCCTGTTTCTGTTATAGAAGCATCTGGCACATGTGTTTTGGCGCGGTTTGGTGGCCATCTTGGGGTCCCTCATGGGTCGGGCCATGCGGCGGGCGTCATCTTGGGGGTCCCTCATGGTCCTCACCTGGTGGATGTCGCCATCTTGGGAGTCATCAGGGTCGTCGTTCTCTTCGGGATCCGTCCAGAATTCGGTTTGGTAGACCCCTTCTTGTCTTTTTCCTCTGGTTGGCTGGCCTGCTGCTTCAGCTGCCATGATTTCTTCTATGGCTGCTGCCAGGGGAAGGGAGACCCTCGTGCATAGGCGCCTGCTAAGTTTTTCGTCCCTGATCCCCATGATCAAATTGTCCCGGATCAGCCAGTCTAGTTGATCTCCAAAGTTGCAATCGGTGGCCAGGATTCTCAGGGCCGCTAGAAACTCTGCGACAGTTTCTCCTTCTGCCTGGACTCG
>JAEANM010014986.1:0-13788 GCA_017656035.1 Myanophis thanlyinensis
CTGGCCAGGGCCTACGTTTGGTGGCCTAACATGGACAGGGACATCGAACTAAAAACCAAAACCTGCATACCTTGCCAGCTAAACCAAAGTGCTCCACCAGCGGCTCTGCCATCCAAATGGGACACCACACCAAACCCGTGGTCCAGACTACACATAGACTTTGTGGGTCCAATACAAGGGCAAATGCTTTTCATTATCGTAGATGACCACTCCAAATGGACAGAAGTCCACCCCATGAAATCAACAGCAACCGAAGCAACAATTGCAGCGCTACAAAAGACCTTCACCACCCACGGAATCCCCAACGTCCTAGTTTCTGACAACGGTCCACAGTTCACAGCAGAAAAATTCACCGACTTCACAAACAGTTTGGGCATCCGCCACATCACGGCAGCACCCCATAGACCAATGGCAAACAGCTGGGCAGAATGGGCCATGCGGTCAGTAAAGGAATCACTGGCCCTCATGAACTCAGGCAACTTGCAAGAAAAAATAAACATTTTCCTCCTTGCTCAACACTCCACCCCATCTCCCACCTCCAACCGCAGCCCAGCAGAACTATTAATGGGGCAAAAAATTAAAATCCCCCTCAACAGAGTGCACCCGGACGACCCCCCATTCACCCCGGATCACCCACCCTCACGGATAAGGACATTCTTGGAGGGGGAGGGGGTCTTGGCCAGAAACTATCCAGGCCCGCCCAAATGGGTGCCAGGGAAAATAAGCAGGGCTACTGGGCCGAAGTCCTACGAAGTAGAACCTCAGGACAGGAGAATATGCCGAAGGCATATAAACCAATTAAGGGGGGGGATACCAGGAAACACCATGGGCGACCAGACAGACCAACAAGGGGGAGGACACTTGGGCCTAAGTGGGGACGACCGCACTGACTGAGCAATGAGCTACCTACCGGAGGCCTTCCAGGTGAATCTCTCAGCCGCAGAGGCCCAACAGCCGCAGTTGCTGTCGCCACCGCCGCTGCCGCCGCCACCGCCGCCGATCCAAAGGCCAGAGACAGAGAGAGCCTCCGACACATCCTTCCAGGGCGGCAGCAGCAGCACAAATGAGCAGAGCCTGCGCAGATCGACGCGAACTATGCAACGCCCTGCATACTTACGGGACTACGCATGTGCCATCGACCTCTCCAGAAAAACTCCAACTAAGGGGGGAGGGGTGTTGTATATTGCACATGCGCAGGAAGACAACCGACAGCTGATTGGCTGTCGAAGCAGCGATTCCCATTGGCTGGCTCACCAGCCAATGAGAAGCGGAGAAATTTGAAGCCGCGGCAAATATAAAAGCCGCGGCTTCCCTGCAGACTCTCTCTTCTTCTTGATTGACATCCAGCATCGTGAGTTTTACTCGCGCCTTGAAATAAACGGGACCCCTCGCGGTCATCCAAACGGACCCCGTTTCTCGAGTTTTATTTAACCGAATCGGACCGGGTTTTCGGCTATAACAACTCCCCCATAGTGAAAAATAAATATTTCATTCCTTGGTAGGCAGACATATTCACTTGTGCACCTTCTTATGGAGACCAATCTATTTCATAGTAACCAATTACATGATACACAGGATGCATTTTACTACAGGAGTGGAGATTAATGCTTACGTAGAGTGAATCACCTGTAGCTATTGCTTAAAGGAAAGCTTACTGATCCTTAAAGTGTATTTAGTAACAATGTTTGGGTATTATGGCTACCTTGAGGTAAATAGTGCTGTTTCTGGAAACAAGGGATAAATTTCATGTATACACGAGCTGAGGGTACAGTTACTAAAAAGAATTACTATAGAAAAGGGATTCAAGTAATTTTCCTGAAGCCAAGTGAACACAAATATAAAGCTTGATTAGGGAAGTCTCCATGCACATTTTGCTAGGTTTTAAATGGTCTTTTTTACAAAAATATATGTAGAAGGAAATGAAAGTGATTGCATTTTTATTTTTAAATTTTAAAGCTTCTTACCCAGTACATATAACAATTTAAAATCCCCATAATCAATATACAGGTACATTCCTTTACTAAAATTTATTTGTTTTCTATGAGGAAATAGAACATGTGTTCTGCACTTTATATTTTGTGCATGTTTCCAGCATCTTAACAGATCAGTCCTATGTAGATATATTGCCTACTATCATGATTCATCTCTGGCAGAAATATTCACTTGGTTTCTATTTACATTTATTTTGGATTAGAATAGTATGTGTAAAGAATATTTAAATGTAAAATATTTAATCTGGTAAATTTATACTGTCAGACTTCAAATGCTTCAGTAATTTCACACTAGCAGGATGGGTATGGTATGATTATTATTGCTTGGTCTGATATGATATGTTACTATGTTTCTTTGGTCAGATCTTTTAATACAATGGCATATTTTAAGGGTGTCAATTAGATGCATGGATTTATCATATTCTGTTTATAACAGGTTAATATTATACTATTTTAAAAATCCTGCTGAAGATTCTAGAAATAAGTAATGGTCAAGATTGTTGTGGATAAGCAAGAACTACATTGTATTGCTACAATTCATCAGGAGCAGTTCTGAAATTAATAATGAAATTGAAATATTCATAGTAATTTTAAACCTGGATTTATACATAACATTTTATCAAATTAATTAAAAATTAATGTTTGTGCACATACATCTCTTTGTATAGGTAAAACATATACAGTACAATCATGGGTTTTATTTTTGCTCCATTGGTTTTAATGGCAATTTACCAAGGAAGGAAGGAAGGAAGGAAGGAAGGAAATGGTTCAACAAATTCCAAGGATATTTGTATTTCCTTCAGTGACTGGCTTAACTAAAAGAGCTGACAGAGACAGAACATTGTATCAATGAATCTTATGAAATATCAGTGACAAAACATTTTATATTTACATATTTATGCTATTCTTTCTCCCATAAGTAATCGATTAGAACAGTGCTGATCCAGGAACAAACAAAATTCCAATCATTTCATAAAAGTTCTGCTTCTCATCTAAGGATTCTTGATTACTTTGATTGTTTTGCTCATCATATTAATTCATGCAAGTGCAATATCATGTGAGAAGCAATGATGCCAATAAGAAAATTGTTCCTTCTAATATGTTAACTTTTAGCCCCTTTCTAGTAATGATAGCGGATGACTTTCTTCCTAGCTTTAGTCTAGCTCTCTTCTAAAAGAGCACTAAGCCAGAGGTGAACTTCACCAGTTTCTAGTAGGTGCTCTAGAACTGATAATAAATTTTCTAAGCAGTTTGAAGAACCGGTTGTTAGAAGAAATATCCTTCTGTTTTTTTCCACTTTAAAGGGTTAATTCTGTAAGGAAGGCAGGAAAGAAACATTCTGGGGTTGTTTCTAGCCTAATATTTATTACCCTGCTTACAGAAACTGCCCACCCAGTCACATGACCCGTCCCCAGCCACGCCCACCAAGCCACACCCACAGAACTGGTAGTAAAAAAATGAATTCAACCACTGCACTAAGCCCAGCTTTCAAAATAACCCCACAAATTGGCATGGCTTGGCATGACAAAGGAATGGGGTGAGCAAGATGGACTGATTAATAATTAGTGAGTTCTATCCTTGATTTGTGCTGCAAGGAGATGGCAGTCCTAGCACCAAGGCCAGTTCTCTTTTAATTAAAAATTTGTGGATAATAATGTAACTGTGATGAAGAAGCAAAATATCCTCCAAGTAATAAAAATGATTAGGAAATATAGCTCTGTGAAGCCTGTGGCAGTAGCAAACCTGTAAGACACCTAATGATTAGAGAAAAAGCAAGGAACAGCAAGCTGAATGCAGCAAATCAACTCCCTGTCTAGGAGAGGCCAAGTATATCCAGGACTAGAATACTAGTCATTTTTTTTTTCAAAATAAAACACAACAAAATAAAAAAGGGGCCAACACTCTTTCAAAATAGTACTAACTAATACCTAATTCGTGTTTGAAAACCAAATCTAAGCCTCTTTAAGAAGAATGCAAAATCTGTTAGTATGCCATGAAAGACCTGACAAGAACATCATAAATGCCAGCCATTAATCTACAGATGCTTCTGTGAAACCAGGCATCCAGTCTCTTTCTTAGAGTCCAGTTAAAATGGCAGTGGGTCCCAGTGACCAGGCAGATAACAGAATTGGAAAATCCTGACTTATTGTATGTACTGTATGTATGTATGTATCTATCTATCTGGAGGAAATACTACTTTAAAACTGCTAAAGGACACTCTAAGCTGCTTTAGCTCTTGCCAGAGATGTAACAAAGGCAATACTATTGGGACATGGTATTGGGGGGGAAATGTCAAAATATTATTGTGATCTGTTCAGGTTCTGGCTAGGAAGATGTGAGGATGAATCCAATTGTAAAATATTGCAGAAAAGAAAAGAAAAAAAGAAGAAGAGACAATTTGGCTAATAAGCAGAGCAGAAAAATGAATATAATCTGAACCTTAAATTTAACTTCATATTTAAGCCTAAACATTTTAGCCCCCTTTTACAGTTAGTCCTCAACTTACAATAGTTCACTTAGTGACCATTTGAAGTTACAATGGCACTGGAAAAAATCACTTATGACAATTTTTTATACTTTATGACCTTTGCAGCATGACCCCATGATCATGTGATTTACATTCAGATGCATGACAGCTGGTTAATATTTATGATGATTTCAAAACTTGCTTAACAAATTTATCACTTAGCAACATAAATTTTGAGCTGAATTGTGGTTGAACTTGTAAGTTGAGGACTATCTGTATAGCCAGGAAAGAAATTTATAGAGTCTGGTATTGCAATCTATTTAAATACGTTTTAATCAAGAAAAAACAGTTGTTTCATTATCTATATATGTATTTTTCTTTAAGATTCTGTTTGTTAGTACATATTTTCACAAAGATATCTCGGAAAATCCTGTTGTTTGACTAAATGTTTTTTCTGTGATATAAGATTGCAAGTAGTATATAACATATAGTGTAAAGTCCAAAAATTATTACACATACAGTATATTATCCATATTAAAATTCTAGACCATTATTCTCTTGATTCATATATTATACTAAGCAATCTGACTTGTTTTTGTTTTCCTGTGATAGACAAGGATCAATGAACAATGATTAAGTTATAGAATTCAATGTTGAAATTATAAAGAATAGTAAATCGAGGTTTCTTTCCTTCTCGCTTATTCATGATTTATGTAAAATTGTGATTACTTTGTTTAACTTTAAGTTTTGAAATGGGTTATTTTTAGTTTGTTCAACATACTATGATTAAAACAAACATGTTTATTTAAAAAAAACATTAAATAGTAAATAAAGTTACATTCTTATTTTAAGATTTGAATCTTGTAGGAGATTTCCTTTATTTTTTAAAAAAGTCATTTTTAATTGAACTATGATTTATAGAATCTATACAGCTGGTTCTTGATTTGTTTAGTGACTATTAGAAGTTACAACTGCAATGAAAGAAATGTCTTAAGACACTCCTTATACTTATGACCATAAGTCACATGATCAAAATGTGAATGTATTTACCAGCATGTATTTACAATGGTTGTAGCATCCAGGGTACATGATCTCTATTTGCAATCTCTCCAGACAGCTTCTGGCAAGCAGAGTCAGTGGGGGAAGCCAAATTTGCTTAATGGTGATTTGATATGCTTAACACATGTAATGATTCACTTAACAGCAAAAAAAAGTTATAAAAATAAACATGGCCCACTTAACAACCACCTTGCTTAGCAACCAAAGTTCTGGTCCCAGTTATAGTCATAAGTCAAGGAGTACCTGTAAAATAATAGACTAACATATAACCTGTGATAAATTTCTCTTTTGTAAACTTTTACCAGTATCCTAAGCTTCCTTTTCACCAAGAAGTACATCTCCTACTTCTGTTCACAATAGTAACCAATCAATTTTTGAACTTTTTCTGTATGATTAAATATTAAATTCTCCAAACTGATGCAGCAGCTAATGAAGCTCTA
Organism: Myanophis thanlyinensis; assembly: GCA_017656035.1. Classification (NCBI taxonomy): domain Eukaryota; kingdom Metazoa; phylum Chordata; class Lepidosauria; order Squamata; family Homalopsidae; genus Myanophis; species Myanophis thanlyinensis. The sequence goes on from JAEANM010014986.1 coordinate 5,958, forward strand.
AAATCCTTATTAATCAACTAGGATTTAAACTGATAACAGAAAAAAACATGGTCACTTGTCAAGTTCTCTTCTGTAAAGGTTGTATCTTCTCTAAAGTTTCCTTTGATCCAGAACACAGTGATTGTCCTGTTCTACTGTATAAAGGGCTTAGGTCTTGTCAGTTCATAATAATGGAAAAAGTAATAGATAATATTTCCAAAACTAACTTTATAGAAATATAGTTTTTCACAGGGCAATTTAAGGTGATTTCAATAGCTTTTTAACACAAAATATTTTGTTTATTTGTTTATTTTCTTAATCATAGTTCAATGATTAGGCCATGCTCATCAGTTTCCAAATTATTTGCTTTCTTCCTACAGCTATTTTTATCTGATATTTCAAATAGATTACAAAATGGTTTGAACTGCATGATTAGTCCATTATGTATTTTGTTTATTACTGTTATACACTTTTGATTGCCCATAAGACCTTGTTGAATAAATTATTTGAATCATGGAAATTTTCACTTACAGTAAGGAATTAGAGCAGCTTAGTAGCCTAATAGTGGAGCTCTCACCTCACAATCAGGAGATTATGAGTTCAATCCTTGGTAGCGGCAGATATTTCTCTCTCTGGACACAGAGAAAATATCTGCTGTGAACTCCGATAGGCGTCAGGAAGGCACCCGTCCAGTAAACTCTTAGCCGTGACTCTACCCCAGTGCAAGGAGATTACAGGGTTGTTAAAAGAAGAAAAAAGAAAGATCTTCATTAAATTCTTCAAATTGTTGCAAAAATCCAGAGGTTAAATATACCACAAGCTCTGCTAGCTTCCAGTTTCCAAAATTGCATTAGAAGTTTTCAACAGCGCGGATCAGACAACATATTGCATGTATAGCCTCAACAAGAAAAGTAAATAAACCTTTCTTTTTTTAAGTTACACTTTTAACATTCTGAAAAAGTTTGTATCCACAGAGTGATTCTATTAGTGACTTGGAACTCAATAATGGATGGTTTCAGCCTCTTCTGGAACTCTAGAGATCTTCAAAAGGTAAGTAACTGATGTGAAATGGGGTGGGGAAGAGCAAATGAAATCCAGGAAGCTAGCAAAGCAGGCACACTGCCTGTGGAGACTCAGAGAAGCAGGATGGGGGGGAGGGCGGGATAGACAGGGGCATGTTGCAGCATATCTGCGGTTGGTCATAAGGGTGAGTGACTGCTATGGTGCTGCAACATACGTAACTTTGGGACCCAAAAATACTTTTTCTGGGGGGATTGTAATTTTGAATGATTGCTAATTGAACTGTTGTAACTTGAAGAATACCTGTATATACATGCATACACAGACAGAGACATACAGAGACATAGATAGATAGATAGATATATAGATAGATTATAAAATATGGCAAGTGTGAAGTGATGTATCTTCCTTTCCCTTGTTGACGGTCTCAGTAAAGAATCTGATATTCATGTGTCTTCTAAACAATAATAGATGGGGGACAGATCTGGGGAACAGCCTCATTCCAGATGACAGGTTCTGCTATAGAGGGTCCTGAGATATGATATTATTTAATCAAAGGAATCTGCAGCACACCAACCCTGCAAGATTGAATCACCTAGACTGGTGTTATGGGAGACAGGTGGTCCAACAAGTAATCAAGCATCAGGACTTCACAAATAGCAAACAGCACTATAAATAACACCCCAAAGCAGAATATGTGTGAAAATTAATTAAACTGTGTTGAGAGATGGTTGTTTCCAGTCTTGTTAAATACCACAAAATATGGAAATACCAAATCTTACATAAGTAGACTATTCCACTATTACACATATCTTAGTGTTAGAAAGCATTTCCTTATATTTACATGACATCTATGTAGCTTCTATGACTTTTGTATCTATTATTTCTGTTACTAGTTTAGGTTTTTTTTTAAATGTTCCTTATGTCATGCTTTTATATACCTAAACTTTCTATTCAATCTTTTTTTCTTAAGACTGAACATTTGAAGTTCTCTTTATATGTCCTCAAGTCCTTGTTATATGTCTCTTTGTTATATTCCTATAACCTTAACATTTTTAAACTGGTTCATACACTCCTGGAAATGTGGTGCTCAGAATTCCACATGTTCAAGGTGTAAACTCACTAATTCACAATAGAAAAGAATAAGAACTTCACCTATCTTAAAGTCTGGGTTCTCTTTTGAGGGAATGTATTTTTTCAAACTCTCCCCAAAAAAGCATACAACTTCAGCTGAATCTAGAAAGTAAAGTCAAGCTAAACTTTCTTATAACTTGAACTCTCCTTTCTATATGACACAGACATCCAGATAGATGAAATTTATGTAGATAAAAACGTTTAATATATAATTTAAATGAGGGATTCCAGGATTTGCTCAGATATTTGATAGTTAATTTTTTTTAATAATCTCAGTGCTGAAGAGCCTGACAATTGTTTCACCTAAAACAAGAATGGTACAGCTTGAAAATTCTAATAAGCAACTTGTTATTGATTCTTCAGGATGAAGACAATCATTTGCAGTTGCTAAATCGCAAATATAATTACACCTTCTGAATATTCCTTACAAAGCCAAGGAAGATAAGTCCATAGGAGTTTTCAGAGGAAAAACAATTGGAAAATCTAATTTTTGTACACAGATAACATTGTAAGCTTATATATTGGGGCTTGTGTGGTAGCTTGAAAATTCTTCACAAGAATATATAATACGTTTTAAATAATTCTGTATCAGATTGATTCTAGACTTGATTACTTTCTTATCTCAACCATTAGTTGAATTAATAAATATATTATCTGTTGCAGTGCAATAATTATTGTTTCCCAAGAACAATATAAATTGATATAAGAAACTATTATCCCACTTTTTTGAGTTGGCATTTGTCAAGTATTTTTTTTTACAGACTTTACATAAATAAAGTAGGGTTGAAGATTCCCACTGCCCCTCCATAAATATTCCACAAATGTAATGGTTAGTTAAAGTACCTTTAAACCATATATATGTGGTTGTACTATTCCTTGTACAACATAGAAAAAAATGAAGAATAATATTTGGGGGAAAAGTTAAGGAATTTCCAGGTACTAATACAAGATGACATATATTAGAATTATATAAGCTTTCAAATGTTGAGCAAGGATTTAATTCCCTCAATGCACTATGCGCAAAATATTAATTAAATAGTATTAAACTAAATATTTGGAGCAAGAGGGAAATGATAAAATATTGCTTTGTGACTGTAACACATACAAGAATGCAATATTGCTTTATTATCAGGGGTAAAATATAGAATGATCTGATTTGATAAATCAATATGTGTTTTAATTTTTATTCTTGTTCCATTCTTGTATTAAATTTTATAGCATGCAGCTCTTACAAATATTACGCATGACCAAGCTGCCTATCTAGCAGCACTTTTATTGCCTTAAGAAATAAGAGACACTATTATAAATCTAAGGAATAGATAGGAAAGCTCCTAGTTGTGAGAGCTAAGCAATGGAGTACTTTCCACTCCCTACTCCTTGTAGTATTTAAGGTTTATAATGATAATTGTACTTTATTCACCCTGACATTCATTCTATGATGTATACAAAACTGTAATTTTGGAGACTGGTAAAAATTGATATTAATTTGTCATCCAATAGTTGTCTGTCTGTCTGTCTGTGTATGTATGTTCCAGCATAACTCTGGACCAATTTCAACTAAACTTGGTACACAGATAATTTACTCTCTGGAAACAAATACTGTAAGACACCTCTAGCACTCCTAGGTGTGTGTCTCTGTGTCTCAGTGTGTGTCTGTATGTCTGAACTTGCATTAATCCAGGCAGGTGGAACACAGAAGTAGCCTCAGTGTTTGGCTGCAGCAGGTCACAGAGAACAGCATGGCTTCATTGTCTGGGTCAGATCATGTGGTGTGGAAGCTGATGGTGGCTGTGGGAGACACATAAACCTGAAGGCCATCTTTCACAAGAGGGTGAGTGAGCCTCTTGTTTTCCCCTACAGAAGGTTGGGTGTGAGGTTAAAAAGAGGGAGAAGCAAGAGGAAAGAAAGGTGGCTCACAGTTCACATTATAGATATACTTCATTCCTTTTCCTGTCTAATACAGGATTGGGATCAATAAATACCCAGGCAATGCCAGGTTATCTTTATTAAAATCTGAATGGTGTGATTATGGTATGTAAACTATAGGGAATGCTATCCATGATTCTCCATCCAACACAAATGGATTTTATGAAAGGTCAACAAGTACTACATCTGATAATGTTAGATTATTAACTAATATTTTAGCAGAAAATGTGTGCATAGATCACTATGGTGTCAAATGATGAATCTATATAGTGATGTCAAGTGCAAAGGTGACCATTAGATTCTTATGTCCCAATGGCTGACATAAGAATAGCAATAGCATTGCAATACACATTTCACTGTTTGCTCTCCTCTCCCCCTCCACCAACAGGAAGAGTATAAAATCTAAACTTAGATATGAAAAAGATTTTCCTCTCAGAAACATTATGAAGGGGAAAGAAAGGGAAATTCAAATATATTGTTTTAAATAGTTTTCAATAATTGGGGTAGCCCAACTTTATGTTTATTTTTTTAATGTGAGCAGATATGATGAAAAGAAACAATATATTTATGATTCATTGCATCTTCGAATCACATCTCAACCTCACTCACCCTAAATACCGGAGCCTCCCCCAAGACTGTGTTCTGATCCCCCTGCTATACTCACTATACATGTAAGACTGCACGGCCACTACAGACTCCACCATCATCAAATTTGCTGACGACACCATTGTGGTGGGCCTGACAACAATGAGACAACAATCTCTGACAACAATGAGACCACCTAACTAGATGAGATTAGAAACCTGGAAAGCTGGTGTCAGAAAAACAACTCCCTCCTCAACATCAGCAAGACAAAGGTAATAGTGGACTATAGCACAAAGCAGAAAAGGACATAACAGACCCCCATCATCAACAAAGCCCAGTGGAGAGAGTGGACTGCTTCAAATACCTAGGCATCCACATCTCTCAGAACCTAATATGGACCCGACACATCAACATTGTGGTGAAAAAAGCCCAGCAACATCTATACCATCTTAGACTGAGAGACTTCAGACTGCCCCCAAAAGCGCTCAGAAATTTTTACTCCTGCACAGTAGAAAGCATCCTGATGGGCAACATCACTACATGGTTTGGAAACAGCATCATGAAGGCCAGGCAAGCTCTACAGAGGGGTGCATAGCAGACCACATCATCCGGACCAAGCTCTCTGAATTGCACTCCATCTACAACAGACAATGCCAAACTACAGCCAGGAAAATAGTGAAGGACCCCAGCCATCCCAACAACAGACTGTTCACTATGATGCAGTCAGGAAAGTGCCCCCGCTCCCTGAAAACCAATACAGAGAATCTAAGGAGAAGCTTCTTCCCATAGGCAATACAGACCCTAAATCACAAACCATAACAACCTAGGACTAAACAGTATTCCCATAATCTACCTTTTTCAGTCACTCCCTAACTTATTCTCCCTCCCTGTCTATACTATTCTCTTGCCCTACTACCTATGGTCGTGAGCGGTCACATACATATTTCACTGCATTTTGTACCATGTATGACTGTGTATGTGGTGAATAAAATTTGATTCAATTTGATTTGATCTTACATTGCATGCTACATTTATTCATGTGGCTGATGGGAAATTTACATTACAATTAACTTAGGAACTTTCCATTTTTTCAGAGGCATAGCTGTATTTTTTCACTTAGTCTCTCGTGGAACCTCCACAATTGCTCACAGGACTCTGGAATTCTTGGGAAGACAGCTTAAAAAACCATGATCTAACTCATTGAAGCCATTTTCACTTAAATGTCCTTAGCCAGTTCCACATTGAGAAGTTATAGCATTATCTAATCATTATTATGCCAATGGAAGGTATGTCTTCTTTAATAATAGATCACCATAGCAACAGCTGGTTGATGCTTTAAAGATATATATATAAATAAAATGTGGATATGACTATTGAACTGTTAACCTATTGTGTAGTACTTTATGTTCATGTTCAGATCTGGTAACACATAATTGCCCATACAGTACATTATTATCAAAAGGCTGTTCCAGCTCTATAAGAAGTTATATAAAGACAATTCTCTGCATAAAGAAAGTATTAAAACCATACTTTTCATTAAAATATTGTACATTATATTTTCCTTTTCTAATATTTTAAATATTAAGACTTGATTATGATTATGTTATCATCATCATCAGGTTAAAAATAGTATGAGAGTTCTGTACATGAGGTTAAGAAAAATGTTTAAAGGAGTTAAATAAAAATAATAAAAATAAAGCATGGGACAATAGTATTTCTTCAATGTGATATATGAAAAATAGCTGTCTTTCAATACACATAAGGTAATATACACATTGAGAATGTAATAAGCATATATTCAAATGAAGTATTATTGAGAACCTGAAAACATAAAGTTTAATTTAATTGTAAGGACAATGGAAGCAAACAGAAAAAGGAAAATGCATACTGCTGAAAGTCATGAAGTCTTTATGTCACTTTGCTTTCCTTCTTGATGAAAAATAGTATTGAAACTCAGGCCTTTTCATTTTCCTCAGTGCAGTGACATTTGAGAGTAGTAAAACAGTACAATGCCATCTGACTTCTTTGTCTATTTACAATGGGAAATGTCATCAAGCATTCAAAATGTCACTACCTGCTGGGGTGACATCACACACACATACACATAACAGCTGTGGAAATTCAACTCACTATTCTCTCTTTCCACAAATACAAGAGCTCTGTGTAGTTAGGTATAATCTAATTATGATAATCTCCTTTTGATAGTCAAATAATATTGAGTGTAATACCTACAAAATGAAGTGAGGGGCAAACAGAATATAAGGGATTTTCCTAAGAGCATAAATGTGTGCTAACACTGCCTGCTGCAAAAAGCCATTGATTATTGTTGGATGTATAAATGTGCGTTAACAGCCTTTTCTAAGCCTTTTTATTAGGCTCCTTTTTATTAGAATAAAACACCCTTTAAAGGTCTTTGAAATTCATAAATCTACACATCGTTCCTATGTTGGCTAGACTCATCTCTCACCTTTCCTCCAGGATCTCTTGGTTAAAGTTACTTCAATCTCCAATATTTCCTTGCAACAACAACCCTGTTAGAAAGATTGGAGGAAGGGAAGTTGCCTAACTCCAGATCCCGCAGTGAGGTCTCACAGCATCAATTTGATTCTGGATTTCTGAGCACAAGACATTGACTGTTTTAGTGCTCAAATGTTCCATGCCTAGGTTGATTGTGCTGAAATGTTCCATGTTGTTCCATGCCTAGGTTGATTGCCTAAGAATAAAATTACCTACCATGACACAAATTTTAAGAATCTCCTAGATCAAGTTGTTGGGTTACATGGTCAAATATGGGCACTTCAACTACTTGTCATGTTATTAGAGAACCTACATACACACTACTAAAATATTTCTCATCTTTTGACTGTCAATTATATGCCCCAATTAAGTTTGAATATTTAACATCCTTATTGGAATGAACAGCCACTGGGATCTAAGCCATGGATTGTTATATTTCCTACTGGCTCAAGTGTACATTTTGTAGCAGAAATGCTAAATTTACCACCAAGCCGGTGGTCCTAAGATCCCAAAACATTGAACAAATTGGGGTACTATGATTCATTTATCTGATTGTATTGACTCCTTGTATTACCACATATGCATTTTACCACTATATTTCCTCCTACATATTTTATTCTGGAATTACTATAAAAACAACTACTGTATTTTTATTTTTTTATTATTTTTT
>JAEANM010014987.1:0-13788 GCA_017656035.1 Myanophis thanlyinensis
CGCTTCTCATTGGCTGGTGCTCCAGCCAATGGGAAGCGCCGCTCCAGGAACCAATCAGCGTTCAACAGGCTTCCTGCACATGCGCAGTATACAACAATCTTTATATTCAATCAATCGATCAGAATAGATCTGGAAGAGATCTTGGAGATCTCCTAGTCCAACTCCTTCTCAAGCTGGAGATCCTGGCCTATACCATTTCAGACAAGTGGCTGTCCAGTCTTTTCTTAAAAACCTCCAGTGATGAAGCACCCATAACTTCTGATGGCAAACTGTTCCACTGGTTAATTGTCCTCACTGTTAGGATGTGGCACAAGGTCACATTCACCCGCACAAGTTCTTTTTACACGGCCCTAATGCCAAATGCATGCTGGGAAACACTCGCTGAAATTCTGATAAGAGGAATGTTTGAATATGGAAATGAGAATAAGGTCCTTTGTCAACTGGCACAGAAGAGAGGGTGCATATTTCCAGTATTACAGAACAAATACTCTTGCAATCAAAAGTGATTGTGTGGGTTTTTTCTAACTACGGTACTTGACAAATCCGAAAGTACTTAAGTACACTTCAAGAGTACATGAATCTAAACCAAGGTAACGCCACCACCCAAAGGACTTTCCTCTTATTATGATGGTTGAGAGAGAAGCAGGACTTTTCTGTCTCCATCCAAATTCTCTTTCTCAGACTGGGGCCCTTCAGCTGGGCAAGATCACTTGTCATTCCCTACTTTGGGGAAGGTGAACTTTGTAAGTCTTACCTATATGAGAACCTCAAATGGGGAAATACGCTATGAAATTAATTTTGAAAGTAAATATGGAGTTTGAGAAACTAGGGAAGACTTTTAATACCCTTACATCTATTCCACATAGAGTAGGCTATTTTTAGTTTGACAGTGACAAATTATACTGTTGGATACTGATTTTGCAAACATATGAAAAAATACAGATCCTGGAATATAATCTCTCCAGAACAGATCTCTTCAGCAAAACAATACCCTGCCGCAGGATGATCAGGAACCTGCTTATCGATTAAACATTCTCACATTTTACCAAGTGCCAGGGACTTTGATGGCACAACATTAATAAGTAATAATAAGATAATTGAAACAATTTATTCTAAATGTCAACAACATGCTGGCTCACTCAAATAAGTTGCTACACAGTTTTTCAGAGATATAAGGGGACAGCAGTATTCCAGCGGCATAAAGAGATGGGACAAGAGACTTGGAGGCAAAATTTCTGGAACGGAAATAGAAAGCAACATTGCTTTTTAAAAAATGCATGGTTCAGCTCCCTTGTCTTTAGATTACCCTCGTTTGCTGTAATTTTTATTGTCAGGACATCAAAGATTAATATGTGTCTTCATGTGGAAGGAGAACAGACCAACATAATTTCTTTTAACAAGTTACGCAGCAGCCGGAAATTCATCTGATAAAAATTTATACACCCCTGAGAGAAGAAAAACTCTCCATTTGAATTTCTGTCTACCATTCTGCTGCTGAATCGCGGAAATCTTGATAGGAAGAAGTCAAGCTGACAGCCCAGTTCTTGAGACCGGAGGAGGAACTTCTGGGACAGGTATGTGATATGCCTGAACGGAACTTCAAAATTTGGGGCCTACTTTCCAAAGAGCGACCAAGCAGACAGAGCTGTGACATCAATGAGGCAAGGAACCCAATTTCTCTTACCTCAGCTTTTTAACCGGCAACACAAAGTGAAGAACTCTTGAACCCCTTGCAGGCGATTTCTGTGATAACATTCTAGCAGTACAATCGGAATACTTGAAAGGAATTATTTCAGTATTATTATTCAGAAAGACTCTAAGGAGTGGGGGGGGGGGGGAAACTTCCATTCCTTCATCTCTATTTTCATAAGCATCAGCCTATGAAAGGCAGGTTGCAGGGTAGTTCCTTGGCTTGAGAGAAGAACTGATCATCATCCAAAGACAATCAACTTTTCTCATGAGGATTTGCATCAGGCTCAGATCCAGGATGGGACATGACAGCTTTCCTTTGAATCCAGGAATTCATAAGCAGTGGAACTGGTCTGTCCCCAATTTAATTCTCACCTCCACAGGCCACCAAATTATTTATTATTAGCACACAATGTTTTCCACAGCTAAGCAAATGTTTTGCAACATCGGCCGAACTCGTTCCTTTCCATGAGCTCAGCTGAGGCAGAGAAGAAACTTGGTCTGTTTTCAGCCTAAGCACCCCACCCAGGGGACTAATTAGAAAGGGTGGGCAAGCAAACAAAGCCACGGCCGCCTGTGGGGAAGCTGAGCCCAAAATCCCACCCGTTTACTATTAACAGCAATTGGATAGCTGCTTTTTTTTTTTTTTTTAAATCTCAAGAAAGGGCTGTTCTTGACCTAGGACTGACAGCTCTCAACACTCTCTTCTTCCCTTCTGCTAACACTAACAACAGTTTGGAAAAAATTAAACCACCCAAAGTTGCTATGGTTCCTAAAAAAAAATAATAAAACAAAACAAAGAACTGCACCAAATTGTTCACTTTTTCCACGGGGAGTCTATGTTTTAGCTGCTTCTTCCCATTTTACAGCAGGGGGAAAGTGAGGCTCAGCAATCCAAACAAGGTGGTTATGATGGTGCTTGAACTCAAGACTCTTTTAAACTTTATTTAAAACATCTGCAACGAAGCACCAACAATAAACAGCCATTTTGCCCCTAGTTCTTAGGTCAACCTGCCGGTCACTTTGCAAATCTTTGATTCATCGCACATTACTATTGCAGGGGTGACTCAGAGAAGAAGCTTGGTGTTTTCAGCCTAAACACCCCACCCAGGGGACTAATTAGAAAGGGTGGGCAAGCCGGATGTGTCACGCACAGGCCACACCCACCTCAGCTCCACAAAGGGGGGAAAAGTCATGATATGTCACATGATGGCAATGTTTGATACCCGTGTATTAGAGGGTATCCAAATGGTATGACTGTCTCTGTATGGAGAGCTGCACGTGAGAACATTCCCTCCCTGCACAAAACCACACTGTATAGGCCAGGGGTCTCCAACCTTGGCAACTTTAAGACTTGTGGACTTCAACTCCCAGAATTCCTCAGCCAGCAAAGCTGAAGTTCACAAGTCTTAAAAGTTGCCAAGGTTGGAGACCTCTGGTGTAGGCAGTGGGTGGCGCATTATATGATGCGTATGTGCATCATAATGGGCTGGAGTGGTCTCATTGCTCACCTGCTGTTTAAGCAACCATTTCAGATCATCTCCACTCTCAGGATGTGGAGCAGCAGAAGCAGCCAGAAGGGACCACAAAAACTCCTAAGACAGGTTTATTTGATCCAAGATGGATGAATGTCCATTCATTGAGGAGGAATTCCACAGGTATGAATAAGCCATTAGAAACCAGATAAAAGGCCCCTTTTAATTCCTGTTCATTGTTTCAAGTACAAAGCCATCTGCATTTCTCCCTGCAAGTCATTAGAACGTGGGGGAGAGGCACATGGTTATCGGTACCACCTGAATCCTCTTGCGTCCATCCTGAACTCTTGATCCATACCAGGCTTCTCCCAATCAGCCCTTTTTCAAAGACATGCGAGTTTTCCAAACAGGATCTTAGCCCCTTCTAGCTTACCCAACCTGTGGTCTGTCTTAAGCTTTTGCAACAAAGTTGGCTAAATTCTTGTGACACCTTAACCACGAACCAATTTATTTTGATATAAACTTTCATCGTGGATTAAGTGCTTATTCTTTGTCAGATGGAACATTATCCAGAATTGGCAAACACATACCCACACATATGGAAAAAAAAAATCAGTGTTAAACCATGGGGTCTGGGGCAGTACTTAGTCCAACTGCTTTCTCTTCCATTAACAGCTGCAGAATTAATAGTGAGGCTTTTGTTTATGCAGCAATGAAGTAGGTCTCCCTAGATTTCCTCAGTGCTGCTGTTTTCCATATGATTCCACCCACCCCCTTTAACTAATAATTATTATAAATGTAGCCACACACATGGGCAATGTTCATAGTTGCATAAAACCTAAGCTGAAGCTAAATGTTGAAATCTGCAACCATTATCACCGTTACAGGAAAAAGTACTGTCAGTTAACCTTACTTAATGAATTGGATGGATGAGTGGGAGAAAGTTTCACCAACTATTGTGTGATTGGTTTTTTTTTATGTTGGTAAATAATGCCACAGTCTTTTCTCCATCCTGGCTTTTCCAAATATGTCGGTCCTATAATTCTCAGAATGCCAATGTTCTTGAAAAAGTTCAAATAGACAGTACACTGGTATGGTGGGTGGAGACAAGCAGGAAATCCACAGAACTTTACTAGCACTATCTAGAAAGAAGGGATGGTTGTAGGGTTATGAAATTCAGAACCCATACAATTCTCCTCATAGCCAAAGCACTTCTCTCACCTATAGCTGTCTAAAAAAAAAAAAAAAAAAAAAACCAATTGCCGGAAAGCACAATGGGCCTAATTCCCCCCCCCCTATTCAGCCTGGTCACACTGGTTCTAGCCAACTGGTAGTGGCAATAAGCATTTTGACCCCACCCATCCACCTCTGCTCTATCCTGTTCTATATCCTCCTTTTAAAAAATTATTTGTAGCTCAGCTTAACTGAGTGGCACAGCTGTTTTCCACACCTCTGCAGCATTCCTATTCAACCAGGCTGCCTCAGGTAAGTTCAATTCTTGCAGTTTAGAAGCCATGTGGCAGCACACGCACACCAAACTGATAGTAAAACCGGTTACATCCCACCACTGCCCCCACCACCACAACTCTCTGATCTTCAGCAGCCATGATGATATATATATATATGAGGTCTTATGACCATCTCAGAAGTACAGAGAAAGAATTAGATGGCAGGGGTGAGGCTTAATGAAATCCATAAGCTTCGTCCTTGACTGATAGATCAAGTTGCACATATCCTGTTGTATGTAGCTAAGAGTATGATGTTAAATGTAACTTACTTATTTTCTCTTTCCCTTCCTTTTTCTCTTTCCTTATGTTTTCTTTTCTTATTTTGTTCTATAAGCCATCCACTATGAGTTGAGCAGCCTCATACGTTTCCCAACTAAATAAGGCACTGCTCTCTCATTTCCTTTTTTCCTCATGCTACCTTTTCTTGAAATAAAAATCCAGCTCTTCTTGGTAAATATAGCCCATGAATCCTGTCATCACTCACCTGCCCTTTTTCAGTATACTGAGATGCTCAGCCTGCCCTGCACCCTTCCAAATGTTGCTGAACTACAACAGCTCCCACCATGTTTCATTATTCGCCCTGTTGTCTAAACAAGGAGGTGGAACTGGAGGTTATACACAAATGACAAGTTCAACCTTCTTAAACTTCATATTGGTTTGAGGTTTGCCTACAAGGGATAATAAGCAAGATTGTAAAAGCTGAAGTGAGCAACCTGTGGCCGCTGGGTTGCATGTAGTTCATTGAGTTATTTTTCTGTACTCTTCAGTCCTAACTGGAGTGCATAAATAGTGCAAATGCTGAAACTGGCTGAACGCTGCTTTTAGAAAGTTTTTTTCCCCCAGACTCCGGGGAAATAAGAGAAAACCCTTGCTTTGTTCCTATACAACCCCACCCTGCCATTTTGTATCATTACTACATCCACTGTAGCCTTTGGTTTTGCACACACGCACGTCTTAAAGAAGTGAAGTATAGCCTCCATAGCCTTCAAAATGTTACCCTAAGGACTAGCATGGCATGTTCACCAAACAGCTTCCTGTTAATTGCACAAAACCACAGATGGAAGCTACAGAGATCTTGTGAATATGTTTTCTCCCTTGTTTGGGTCTATCAGACTCAAGTTTCTCAAGGATGTAGGTGTTATTTCTTACTATCAAAAGTTGCTGGTCTGTTTCATTTGAGTCAGAAGAAGACAGATTGTGTACCCTGATAGTATAGGTTTTGTTGGATCTGGGAGATCCAGGCTGACTACAGAAACTCAGTGGATAATCTTGGGTTAGTCACCCTTCCTGGGTTATTGTGGTAATAACATTAGAAGAGGCCTTCCATCATGCTGCTTTAAGCTTTCAGGAAAAAGGAAAACATATAAATGTAATAAATTAATGCAGCTGCCATCAACATGGTCTGCAGTTCAGAGTGATGGTCGCTTGGAAGGACACTTATCCATTTATGCCCTAAGATTTTTCAAGAAAACAATCTATTGTGCTTCTTTATTTCTGAAATCACTTGAACAACATGATTGGAGAGTTGGCCGTGTATATCTTAATACATAAATAATATTTCCGTGGTGAAGTTGAACAAAAGATGCAGTTTTGTGCTGTCCCCTCAAAATAATGCAACACATATTTACACTGTTATACAGTACAAGCTGCATAGTCACTACTTTACATTGTAGCCAAGCGTCATTTCTTCAGTGTTGTCACATGAAAAGATATACTTACATATTTACAAAATGTGAGGGAGGTGTACTCACTTCTGTGATATACTGTAAATGCAATGTTTTCAAGGGCGGTTTTTTTTCTTGCAGGTGGGTGTGTCTAAGATTGCAGATTCATTGCATAGTTTCCAAACAGACCCATCTCCCATTCATTCTGTCACATCCCCAGATGAGGAGGATTTGGAAAATCTGAACGGCTGCCAGTTATGAGAAACACAGGCGGATGAACCCCAAATGGCATGATTCTTTGTAAGGAAACTTCTCATGTTTAAATGTCTGCAATGCAGCCAGAATACTCAGCACATTTAGGGGGGTGGGGGGGGGTGGGAGGAGGAGAGGAAGAATCCGTCACATTTTATTGTGCTATAGTAATAGGTTTGCGGTTAGGAGTAAAGGTGCATATGATTCTTCTCTGTCCAAAGTTACAACTTCCTGGATGATGTGCAAACAACTTTTCAGTCAACCGACAATTTAAATGTAGTGAATCTTAAGGGTGGAGCAAGACTTTAGTGAACTGGAGAGGCTCAAGATATCTCCGTCTTGCTGCTTTTAAGGTTTGGGAGAATTTTGTACCTGGGAAGAAACTTCATTCATTGAATTCAGTAGGATTTAATGTCCAGGTTAACATGCATTAGGGTTGCACAGTAAAAGGTTAAGTTGTTGGATGGATCAGTTACATGTAGTCCTCGACTTACAACAGTTCATTTAGTGACCATTCAAAGTTACAACAGCACTGAAAAAAGGAATTTATGACCATTTTTCACACTTATGACCATTGCAGTGGTCAAAATCATGTGATCAAAATTTGGACATGTGGCAACTGGCTCATATTTATAATGGTTGCACTGTCCTGGGGTCATGTGATCTGCTTTTGCGAACTTCTGACAATCACAGTCAATGGGAAAACCAGATTCACTTAACCACCGTGTTACTAACTTAACATTTGCAGTGGTTCACTTAACAACTGAGGCAAGAAAAATCGTAAAATGGAGCAAAACTCACTTAACAAAGGTCTCACTTAGATATAGATATTTTGAGCTCAGTTGTGGCTGTAGATCGAGGACTACCTGCATTGGCACTTCCAGAACCTCACCCACCAACAACAGCCAAGCTGGATTTCTGGTCCCTGCTTTGGGGATGCTTTAAACTTTAAAGAGTCCCATTTGTGATAGGATGGAGGGAGAGGAGAAGAAAGCCCTATACCTGACTGGGTAGGTTATTTTTTTTTTTCTCTTCTTCTTCTTGGGCTGAGCATAATTTCGTTTTTTATGGTAACGCGGGGCAACCAATCACAACCAAACCTTCGCCTTTTGGCACCGGCGAGCGCCCGATTCCCTTTGCAGGAAGGAAAACCCCAGCGTGACATCATCCGCAGCGCACAGCCGAAGAACAAGAAGTTCAACACAAGAGTCTCAGACGGAGCAGTTAAAACATTTTTGGAAAATTCGCTGCCTTTGCTTTCGACAAACCACCAACACCCACCCCCCCCCGCCCAATCCCTCATCTCCACCTCCTTCCTCCTCCCCCCCCCCATATCGAAATATTCATCACGGCTCTTCTTGGCTCCTCTCCAAAATTCCCAACGCTGGCAGTTTAATGAGATCCATCCTGCCCCCCCCTCCCCCCCCGAGCCGTGCGTACCGTCGAGGGGGAGGGCGAGAAACTCCTCCTTTTGTGAGTCATTCCCGAGGAAGAGAGAGAGAGAGAGAGAGAGAGAGAAAGGCAGGGAGTCTCCGCGGCACTCACGTTCCGAGCGGCTTGGAGAAAAGATTGGGAGCGAGCGCTCTTTGCGACCCGGCTAAACGATGGTTGGGGACTCCGTGGCCTTCCGTGCATCCGGACCCCCGTTTCTTCCCCCGAGCCCAGCCATGCTTCGTCGGGCTTTGCTCTTCCTTTTCAGCGGGCTCTGCGCTTGGGGTTTTAACCTGGACTCCAAGGCGCCGACGGTTTTGCTCGGCCCCCCAGGCAGCTTTTTTGGCTTCTCAGTGGACTTTTACCTCCCGGAAGGACAGAGGTGGGTCCGATTTAGACCCTATGCCGTGGGGAGGGGGGAACTTGGGGAGCGGGGGGGGGGCTTCTTCTACGAGGGAGCCCGGCTGGATCCTATCAACCCCCAGCACGTCAAGCTCTCCTACACCTCCACCCCCACCCCCACTCCAGTAATTCGGGGATTCCGAGTGGAAAGTTTAGTCATCGTGCTGGGGGGGGAGATTGGGGGGGGGGGTTGCATACGGTGGCAGGCACGGTTGAAGATGTCGGACCCTTTGGTAACACTTGGGACAATGTAGCCCGGAGGGCAATGAAATTGCATTGGCTTTGCTTGAATTGGCTGCGAGAGCCGCGTTCTCCCTTTCCAAATCACGCCCCCCTCTCCACTTGGCCTGGCCTGGCGCCCGCTCCCTCTTGCTTCGCCCCACTAAGTGATTGCAGACCCACCGTCCCTGCCTGTTGCGCGCTTCCTCCCAACCCGCTCCCGTTAGTGGGGGTCTCTCTTCCCCCCCCCCCCCCGCCTTGGCGGGAGCGGCGACCCTCTCTCTCTCTTTTTTTTCCACCGGAGGGGGACGCGCGCGCGCCACACGGTCCAACTTTCCCGCAGGGGGAACCTGGCGGATTTTCCGTGCGTGTCCACGCACACAAACCCCCCCCCCCCCTCCAATTTTCCCTCTCCGTTGGTTCTCGCCCCCAACAGGCTCGGAACCGAGCATTTCCTGTAATCGGAGCTCAGCCCCGCCGCTCTTGTTTCCAGGGGTGGGGGAAGAGAAAGAAGGGGGGATCGGGTTTGGGGCGGGGAGAACCGGAGTGGGGGGAGAGAACCCGCGCCTTTCGTGGGGGCAGCTCTGTAAAAAGAAAAGTTGCTATTGAGCTTGGAAAGGAGCGGTAAAAGGGAAAAAAAGGGGGGGGCTCTGACCTCCACTCCACCAGGTGTGTGTGGCAAAGGATTTGGCAAATAGCCAGCCGGAAGCTTCCCCCCCCTCCTCACATACAGCACCAGGGAGGGGGGAATCCAACAAGGGAACCGCTGCAGATGAGGTGGGGTGGGGTGAGGGGGGGGCGTATTCCAGGCTCTCCTCCCTTCTCCTTGGGGTCTGTTGAACAAGAACGCCCATCCTGAACGGGGAACGTCCAACTCTCTTTGTATAAGCCAGCAAAGCTGAAAAGGTCTGGCAGAAATTCTTAACCGGATCGCCTCCCTCTTTAGCTGGGATGCTGCTAATGGTATGTTGAGGATAGGCTGCGGGCTCCCCGGTCTTCATTTTGGGGTGGTTTGCAAGAAAGAAAGAAAAAAAAATGCTGATAAAGAGTGCCCGGTCCTGGATGGCTAGTTCTGCCTTTGCACGTGGTTTTTACGCACTAACGGGAAAAGCTTATGAAAGTCAGCTGGCATCTGCCAGCAAAGGGAGGGACATGGGAACTGTGTGTGTGTTGCACCCAGATCTTATCCATTTTCAGATTGAAAGTGGGCAAGTGGTTGGGTGTTTGATAAGTGTGCTTATGGGCTCACATAGATGCCTCCCCCCCCCATATCACAGGAAAGAGATTAAATAGATTTAATAGATCTTCTGGATTTAATTCTCCAAGAGGCATGTGCATTGTTGCCGGCAGGCAAGTCTCTTAATTTATTAGGGCTTATTAAATACACACACATAAAAGAGCCGAAAACTTCTGGAGGTGCAGGCTGAGCACGTTGCGTTAATCAACGGACTGGCAGCCTTGTGCCTCTGCTGACAAAGAGACATATTGCAAAGCGTGGCTGAAATATTTTTTTTTAACACTAAACATTCCAGAATGGTGTGGAAAGTGGGGGGGGGGGGGGAGGGTTTTTGTGAAGAAAAGAATGGGTTTTGAGCATTGTTCTTTTTAAAGCCATAACTAATCTGCAGTGATGATCTTCAGGTCACACCCTGTTAATAGGACCATTATGCCTGTAGCTTCAATGAGACAGCACAACTTGGAAACCAGACAGTGAGGTTAGGAAGAGATGGGGAGAAACCAGTCACAAATCCTCACCTCAGACTTTACTGCGCAGAATGAAGTGAGGAGGGGAAAAAGCACAGATGTTTGTCTACAAAATGGGATGGGTAGCTGGGAATTGTGTTCCAGGAGATTTAGAGCGATCCTAACCCATTCCTTGCTCAGTCAGTGCTGTAGATTTCTCCACCTTGAAGGAGTCCCTGTCCTGAACAACTCCTTTTGGCCAGACATTCCTACATGTAATAGTAGCATTGTCTCAAGTATAGTAGGGTGAATAGGTCTGATCTACCATTGTGCTCTGAATGATGCCAAGGCTGCTGCTCAAGAAGACAAAATCAAGGGGGTGGAGAGGAGCAGATGTCCAACAGGATGCTGACATTGGTGCTGTATATAAACCAGGGGTAGGGAACCTTGGCTCTTTCATGACTCATGGACTTCAACTCCCAGAACTCCTGAGCCAGCCATTTTAAGCTGTTAAGACTCAGGTTCTAAGCTAAGGCAAGAGGCACTGGCTCAGGAATTCTGGGAGTTGAAGTCCATGAGTCATGAAAAGAGCCAAGGTTCCCTACCCCTGATATAGACAGTCTCCTCCACCTCCTGATTTGCTTTCTTTGGGGAGATGGGAGTGGCTGTGTGTCCTGAGAAAAAAGAAACTAATTCTGATCAGGGAGGGAAAAAATCCATCTGTGCTCATCGCTTCCTTGATTACCTCCAGTTGTCCCAAAGATGTTGCTACGAATGGCAGCAATGCATCCCTGCTAGATTCTTGTATGTAAGCTGAAGGACATGTCCAATTTTGTCTGAAATATTTCTTTTGTGCGTCTCCCAAGGCTGCTTTTGCCACAGGAAAAGTTCCCATTGAGTCATGTTTGCAGTGAGCTTCAAAGAAGCCAACAGCTTGCTTGCTAGCTGCATTTCTTTCTCTCCTTGCCTGATCAGAAAAAAGCCTGGTCATTCAGGGCAAGCTGTCCTCTTTTGGTGTTATGCCCTGAACCAGATCCAACCCTTGACTTGCTACCCTCCAGGCCTCCTTTATCAAGCTGGCCCAGGTTGTACAGTTCCTCAGAGGTTCTAGCTAGTCCTCTGGTTGAAAGAAGTCAGCTGCAGTATGTGATGTCCTAACGGCACTAAGCCTGTAACTCTGTGGCCTGTTGCAGGCACTTCCAGAGCATTAGCGGGATATTTTGAGGTCAATGCCCTGAGGTCTGATGGGAAGATTTTCTACGGGAGCTTTGCCAGCAGAACTGGCTCAGATGGAATACAACTTCCTAGCTGGAAACATTTGCACAGGAGACAAACCAAGACATGGATCATCACCAATGTTTGGCGCCTATGTGTGTGCTTTTGCATACTGCAGAGTCACACCCGTGCATGGGCGTGTAGCATATGATCTGTGCAGAGAAACATACTCCCAACGAGTCTCTGTGGATATTTTCCACATGTAAGAGATTTTGTCTAGGTTTTTTTTTTGTTACTTTGAAGCAGCCTTTAAGAATTATGGTGCTGGCATTTTCACACCTCAGCTCAAGTTATTGTCAATTGTTGTGTAGATGATTTGTTCTGATTAGACCGGTAAACAAAAGAGTGGAGTGTTGATTGTTCCTCCACTGCTGGATGCATCTGCCCATATTTTAAGCCACAGAAACACATTTCTTTTTTTTCCCCTGTAGAGAAACAGTCTTTCCAAAGCTGGGGTTCTCCTGATATGTTGAAGTACAATTTGTATGAATTCCCAACTAGATTAGAATATTGACAGAGAAGACTGCAAATATGTACAATTGATATTTGCCTCTTCGTTTGGACTGCAGAGCAGTTGTTTGATTATTGATCAGGATAAGATGAACTTCTCTGTAATTTAATAGAGGTTTTCTAGGTACCACCTCCCACTCAAACTCCTGAAGATCTCTACTTGGTATAGGATCAACTTTCTGTTGTGTCAAGCTTGTCTTTTGACCTCTCCAAGAGGTCCATGTAATTGTCTGGATTGCTCTATATGGCAATTAGTTTGCCATTGTTTTCTTCTGGAATGTTTCTTAGCTTCCAAAGGTAGCATGGCGTTCCTTGTGGTTCTTCGTCAAATACAAACCAGGTGTGAATCCACTTAGCTTCTGAACCCAACCTGCTCCAATATTTGACCTTCCAGGATTTTCTTGGGGTGCTGATTTGCGCAATCTCCGCCTGGCAAAATCTTTTCACTGTCTCGTTTAATTAATCAGAAATTCAGAAGGGTTCCGTTGATCTGATGGCATGCAACTCCCCACCCATTCATTCAGTGCAGGAGGCCAAGTCATCCCACCTTGCTCAAGACAGTCTTTCTCTGATTGACAGCTGCTTGTCAAGATCAAAAGCGGTGGTCTTTTTCTCCCAACCTGAGATTCAAAAGACTGAACTTGGGTTTTTAAGGGGAGGGACACATCTATGAACCTTCTTTCAACAATAGTTATTATGCCAATCAACTTATATGTGCCAAATACGTCCTTGTCCCCCAAGCAGGCCCATCATAGCAAAATGTAACATGCAGTAGCTCTTGCAAATGTGACATTTTTATGGGCTGTGGAGGAAAGCGTCTTTCAGGCCAGGAAGCAAGAGTATTTGCCTTTTTATTGCAGGAAGGGCCAGGAGGTGGGTTTGCTAAAGGCTGTGCTGGTGGGAACTTCCTGCCAGGCTCCTCAGGCTAGATCCTTAGGCATTAAGTGTATGTTTTATGGTTCCTATGCCTGGTGAATCACAGCCTCTCTTTTTTTGGTCTCTTGAGAAAGGCAATTCAAATGCATTTTTTTAAAAATAACCACAAGTATTGCAATTCCCCAAACTCTTTTTCTCATTCTTAAATGCCTCTGTGTATATGTGTGTGTATCAATGTGGGTACGTGCACATCTTGATGGATGGCCATGTAAATATGCATCTAAGGACAGACAGAACCAATTTATTGTTTTCTTTCTTTCCCATCTCTGCCTGTTTGAACAGTTCTCTGTAACTGAGCATGGTAGCTATTTTAGCACTAAGTACAATCAGATTCATTGTAAAGTGGGAATGGTCTATTAAACTTCACGGAGGGAAAGGAAAGGGGAGAAATTGTATGAAGCAAAAATTTAAAAAACTAAAAAAAAATGACTTCCACAATCAAACTGCAAACTGCAGCCAAATAAATAGAAGCAGTGCTTAGGTCTACTAGCACAGTGGATGGAGCTAACAACCCCTTTCTGTGGGTTGTGAAGGGAACCCTAGAGCGTTTCCAACAATCTCTGTTTGAAGCCTCCAAATTGAAGGACAATCTCTGAGAAAGAAGGGTGAGAAGTTACTCCTCCTTGCCTATCACCTTGTGATGATTATGGAAAGAGAGAACTTAACTTTTTAAAATGACATTTAAACGGCCATTATTTAATTATTTTAATTGTTCTTAACTTTTATTGTATTGATGTTATTTTT